>JAMQGT020009490.1:0-41783 GCA_024447675.2 Pterophyllum scalare | reverse complement strand
TATGTTGTGTGGTTACTCGTTCAGTTACGTATTGCTGAGTGTCCCCAAACATAGTGAGCTTTTTTTTTGGTTTTGTTTTTCTTTTTACATAAATTTGTTTTATCAGGACAAATTTATGTCCTGAGATGTAGCATCTTTTCAAGAGGGTCCAAACATTTATACAGGACAACACAGAATATACAAAACAACTAATGGCTGTATTGGGTAAGTGGCCGACGTTCCTCGCATTTATGGTTGCGTGTGGTGCATTATATGTTAGTTACCTTGTGGTCATGTTCCAGTGCTTTACACCCAGCCACGATACAAACAAATAAAATGCCGGGACTTTTTTTCCCCTCCTGGGTCCCCACTCTTTCTTGTGGTCAGTTTTTTTCAGAGGCAAACATATTTATCCCTCAAGTCTTTCCACTTCTTTGCACATTCCCTCATGGCCATTCCGACAGTTTCGGCAATCTCCCTGCAGGAATTCACTGACATCTGTGAGTCCTTATATTGTTCTTCTGAGTATTATTCCTTATTTTGAGGTGGTGATTTTTACTCTCTCGCTCACTGATAAATTCAAGAACTGCCATGAAAATCTAGGCGCAAATGCACAGGAGGATTTGATGATACCAAACAGGCCAATCACAGTCGTTGGGGGCTGCATCAATGCGGCGTGTAGTTAAAATTCATGGTAGGTGCGCATCAGAGATTACGTTGTAGGGTTTCAGAGGACACGATGTGCCTACAGTGCAGATTTCCCGCTGAAGCATAAATCCCCATAAAGACATAATGAATAACAAAACAAACAACAAAAGGTCACAAACTAATTAATCAACCACACAGTGTTGCGCAAAAAAAAGAAGAACAGCCTAATATGAATCAACAGTCAATTATACATAATATTAAGAGGATGAAGATGAGTTTTAGAGATGTTAGCATAGTCCATGACTGACAAAATATGAAAATCCACTGCTCCATTAGCTGACAGGCTAAATTGTTCCCATGTTAAAATTTTCCCACGTGTAATAGATGCTGTTAAATCTACGAACCTAAAGTGCCACTGCACTCTTATGCAAGCGCTTTCCTTTCCCCCACATTCTCCACTTTCCACTACATCCCACTGCCTTCTCTAAAGCTCTCAACAACACAAAACAGTTAAATCCCAGAGAGCAGCTCATAAGTACCTTCGTTAATTACCTATCGAAGAATAGGCCCGTTGTGATGTGGTGTGATAATGGTGCCAGCACAACAGAGGGATTACCTTTGGATAATAAGTACACTGAGCTGACCAGTGTGATGAAAGGCCATGTAGTGGGAAATAATTAACACAGCTAACTGTTCTGCAGGCCTTTCAGCTAGACGTCAGCACTAAGTGGTTACTTGGGGCAGATTTAAGTCCTGAGTTGATTCAGTATAACCCAGTTTCTCTTTTTGAACTCTGTTTGTGTAAATTTTTTTGCAGATCTGGTCAACGTTTTTCCTCTTACTTTTGGAAAAAATGCAAGAACTATCAATCATGCAATTTTCTGCTGCTTTTTTAAACTTTTAACCATAATCAACAGAGGATGTGCTCACTACTTAGGCTGCAAGTCCTAAAATGGATATACCACACCATGTAAGGACCTGGGATGTGAACTTTTGGCTTTTGATAGTAGTTTGTGAGCAAACACTTTCATTCACTCCTTTAAAGCCAAACTATCTGCACATGTGCTCTAGATTTAAAGTCCTTACAATTGCACGGATAAACCCCTAAAATTAATCTCTGTTAATCAGAACTGCATTTTCTATGAAACTTATCCCTTCATGCCTAAACTGGCTCGGATGTAACTCTATCCCCACATGCCGCTCACATCCCCCTGCCGTATGGATTCTACAGCAACAGCTGGCACTGGGGATCCAGTATTTATGTCCCCTCCTGTGTAGTGGTTTTCAGCTTTTTGTCGTGTTGCAATCATTTTTTAAATTTGGTCAGAATCAGTCAAAAACAAAAACCAACCAACCAAACAAACAGAGGTTTTTAGAGTAATTTGTGATTCCTTCAGGAAAGAACGGCACTGTAGAATTTTCTGCTATGACAGACATGATTTACTTACATAATCCCTCCAAACATGTAATCTTTAGTTGTTACAGATAGAAGCTACAGACAAAGACTCCAATAAGCATTTTCTTAAGCTGTCTACCTTAACATCCTGTGCAATTAGTTTCCACTTCCCGGAGTCAAAGGTCATTTGTACGTACTGACAAAATGGCGAGTGTGTGGCCAAATGCCCATTACATGTCAATCGCATTTGACACCAGGGGTGTAATGTTGATAATTTTAGGCTAGTGTCGAGTTTCATTTTGTTTTGTTTATTACAGTCAACAACAGACACACACACACACACACACACACACACACACACACACACACACACACACACACACACAAGCTCACAGCTACTCACAGTGACATGTATAACCTCAACCCATTCCAGAATGACAGAAGAAAAAAATGGTCTTTGTCCCTAGTCCCAATGATCACTTTTCAATATGTCATCTGTAATGCCATCAGCTAGAGACTATGTGCATGTGAGTGTGTGTGTGTGTGTGTGGTAGGTGGGGGTTAGAAAGGATCTGATTTAAACGGAGACAACGGAGCGAGAAAAAGAAAGTGAGAGTGAAAACGAACACTACAGAGAAAGATGTAAAATGCAGTAAAGTACATACGTATGTATATTACATTAATTAAGTAAACTCCACTTAACTCCACTCCATATTACAAAAAATAACAAAAGGAATGGCAGCAAGAGTGATTTCTTTTAAGTAAAATACTAGGGCTGCAACTATCGATTATTTTAGTAATCAAGTATTCTATTGATTATTCCATCGATTAATCGAGTAATCGGATAAGAAATACCTTTGTCTTATTAACAGTTCATCTGCATATTTTAACTTCTGTAGATTTACTGCAGATTTTTCGCTGTGTGAAACAAACAGCAGTGGACCTCCAGCTGGTTCCCAGTAAAGGTTTTAATGGCGGTTAGAGGAAAAAGCGCTGCTGCTTTGGATGCTAGAAAAACGTTTCCTTTTGCTCTACCTAACCTCACCGTCTTGATAATGGCGCTGCTTCTTTGCGCTTCCTGCACATGTGCAGACAGACTGCATGTAAAACAACTGGTGCTATTGTGTTATCAGTGTTTTTACTGAAAAACTGGGAGCTGTAATATTGTAATGCTCTGTATTCACAAGCATCCTCCTAAATAGGCTCCTAAATGCAGGTCTATTTTTAGATCGCTAATCAGGGATTAAAGCATAAAAATATTTTGACAGAGCCCCTCGGTACCAAACAGGTGACCGGGGGGGGGGTTTCCATTGTTACTGAATGATCGATAGTGCTAATAGCAAACTGTGGCTTTAGCGATCGGTTCGGGACAGCTGAAATTCTCAGCCCAGCGAGCACAACACACACGCATACGGGTGTAGAGGGCAATGGTTTCATGGAAAAACGTGTCAGCAATGATCCACTCGGTGTTAAAGGGTCGTTTTGACGGCGCAGCGACTGAGAACTTTAATGCTGCTAATGTGGGTCAAACACTCGCTCACACGGAGACACCCGAGCGCTGCAGAGTTTCAACGAAGCACCAAAGCAACAAATTTGCGTCACGGATTTTTTATAATTGAATCATTCGAGTTACTCGAGGAAGGGTTGCAGGCCTATAAAATAAACACTGCCTTGTATTGTGTTATGGTACATTTCTATACATCTGCTGAAAGAATCCAATTTATCCAATTCCAGTTACTACAGTCTGGTGTCTAATGATTCTGTGTGTGTCAACTGAGGCCTTCAATCATTTATTTTATCTTGCATCGACTGACCCAAATCTTATCTGGGTTAAGTGTGATTGTGTCATGCATATAATGCAAAAACACACATTTTATGCTTTACACTGCTCTTTTTATTCACTTATAACACCTGCACAGTGGATTATTGGGGATTGATGCTCACAATCATCACTGCTGTTGAACATGGCTGATTGAACACAAAGAAATGTTTTATAAATAGCTAATAGGAAAGGTTGAAACAATAGATTTCGATCAGTGTAAACTTGTTAAGCAATTTTTGGTTGACTTACTCTCACTTTGAGGGGTGTTTAACAATTAAAACTGCAATTTTTCAGAAGCTGTGATCATTTGAAAGGTAACACAAGCTAGAAGTCAAAGTTTTCGAATCATTCCTGTTACTTCAATCAACTCTATTAATACATGCTCGATAATGTTTGTAACACACCCAAAAGAAAAAAGATGTGAAAATGTAACAAAACTAACGTGTGCTGTCCTGTGGGGCTCCAGTTGTGTTATTACAGTCTCCTCTGGTGCCGTCACGTGCTTTCTCTGACCCTACATTACCAACCACACACATTCACAGTGTGTGTACATAAACCGATGCTCACACTCTCCCCTGACCCCTCCCATCGATCTCGTGGGTGCCCCTCTGACCCGCTGTGCTGTAGCGTTCACCAAAACATACCCCAACCCCACTGAGGCTACAATACAGCACTGTGGCGCCACACAATACTGCACCATATAGGGGGGAGACAGAGAAAAAAAAGGAACTGGGAGAAATACTGCATGTATACTTTAAATATGTAAGGTCACATTCAAAATGGGAATGAAAAAAATAATCTTAAAAGCTTGTGACAGCAGATGCAAAAGACTAGAATTAAAAAAATAAATAAAAAATCCCCCCAAAAGTGATGGTGGTGCAAAGGCAATTCTACTGTCTGTCGTGTTACCCCTAACAGGGGTATGCAATTATGTTTAATCCATCTACATTTCCATTTAATTACAAATGTAGTCATAAAGCCACTTCAGGACAGAAAAGCGAAAATGTCCTAAGGGGTTAGGAGCCGGTGCACTGCATCCGTTTGTTTCTCAGTTTTGTTTTGTTTTTCCACAATGCTTCCTCTCTATCTTATCTTCTCCAGTTGCTTTGTCTTTCAGCTGCACCCCTCTCCACAAACAGACATCACATCTCAACCCCTGTAGAGAACGTCCAGACAGCCCCATTAGACCCCACCATTGGCCAAGTCAGAAGCAAACATTGACTTTATCTAAATGTTGGCTAATAGCCTCTGACATTAGAAGACCCCATAAAACTATGAGCTGCAGAACAGTGGTCTGCTTCTGCAAGTAGGTCCCCATCAGTCCTAGTTAAGTGGTAGAAAATGTTAAAGTGTACAATTATTTCTAGGTTGTAAAAATCACACTAAAGGCTAACAGTTAAGAGAGCAATGCACAAGTATTTCAGTTCTTTTTTCTTAAGTGCATTATTTGGCTTTTAGAGTTTCGTTGGGAGCTGCAGCTGTACTTGCCCAAACAGTCAACAACATTTGGCCCTGACATTAAGATTTAACAAGAGGAACTGAAAGAGTCATTTGGACCCTTTGAAGCTTCCCTTTGTCAGTTAATCACCTCATAATCAACAGGCACACACACACACACACACACACACACACACACACACACACACACACACACACACACACAAAGTCTGTTTCTACTCTCAGTTCAGGACTTAACTGATGCTTTCATCCTTTAAATAAGTTGCATAATAGTTTAAATTATCAGCTAATGGGCTTCTTAGTTTTTGTAACAGTTTTTAGCTTTCTGCCTTAAACACAAAGAAAAAAAAAACTGTATAAGTATAAAATACTGGTTCCGTGCAAGAACAGAAACCCTTGTGTGGATTCTGAGGAATGTTTCACCCATTTTGGGTAATCTAGGTTTAGCACCTCCAGCGCAAACACTGGGACTGGCAGGTAAAAACCCTCAGGCTATATAACGGTTATCAGCATGTCAAATGGCATTTACGATTGTTAGTTGCGACTTAGAACGTAATACAGTCTTAAACAACCGTAGTGAGGTGAAGGAGATTCACTGATGTGAATCTATTAGGGCTGTGCCATATTGTACTGTCCATGATAATACTGGTAAACATTTTTATATATAAAAGTATCATATTGCAATATCATTGCTATAGGAATGACACACATTTACATTCTCTAATGTGCACAACAACAAGTATATCAGAGTGAAAGCTGCATGTCAGCCTCAATGACAATTTATTACCTAAAAAGGGAGGTACTTCAACAACCTCCGACAACGCACACAATATGTAATAATATAATATACACGTAATATTCAAGAAAACACACAAAACACAAACTTGTCTCTCCACTTGAGGAAAAAAAAAACACACACACACACACACCATCAAGGACAAGCAGGCTATGAACGATAAGATGTTAGCTGGTGACGTGCAACCCAAAACTACACATATTACTTTACCAAGCATCACTAACTGCAACCATTCTCACTCACACTTATGGTCAATTTAGAGTAACCAATTAACCTAACCCCAGTAACTACATGTCTTTGGACTGTGGGAGGAAACCGGAGAACCCAGAGAAAACCCACGCAAACATGGGGAAAACATGCAAACTCCACACAGAAAGGCCTGGGCCAAGGTGGATTTGAACCCAGACCTTCTAGCTGTGTGGCAACAAACCGCCAAACCACCATGCCGCCCAGTGGAGAAAAAAATTCTGTTTTATTATGTGACAATATTGTGTAGGTCCTGAAGAGCAGTAATACTGTACTTTTACTTGACTTGTGCTGTGTCACTGGATATGCTGTGTCACTGCTATCGCAGGGTAATGCTGCTGTTGCTGGCAGCACATTGTTCCAATAGATTCACACTCTGAATTAGGTAGTCTGTAACCAATGAAAATCTAAGATGCAAAATGAGTTTTATCTACTCACACTTACAAATGCTGCAGCCTGCAAGCATCGATATAACTTTCAGTATCATTATCAAAGATTTTCCTGAAATATTGTGATATAATTTTGATGCTATATTCGCCCACCCCTAGAGTCTGAGTGTTTCTGTTCACAATGAAGTTGTCTGAAGTGTCTGTCTATGGTATGAAGTTGTTCACTTAAAGATGAATCATTCCCGCTCTCTTCCATCTCCCTCCACTAAATTTAAGACAAAGAGACAGGCAGATGCTTACCACTACAGCTACAGCAATAACTTTTATTTCTAAGTCTTGTCATTTAGATATTTCTGAGTAAAATGATTGCTGGTTGTAGTTCTTATGCCTATCAGTTCATCCTGGCCTCCGGTCATTTTTAACTCTTCCAAAAATCATGAAACGTGAGCTATTTATGCATTCCATTTACCTCTGATTACTGTGTTTCATTCGCCAGTCCTCTTTACCTAACCACAATTCTCTCCTACATAGCGCTGTTAGTGTTAGCATGCTAATTACATTCCTCAGTAGTGAGTGTGTTGGGCAGAGGGTTGTTAAGTGATTGTGGGCTGAGTGTGTGCATCTCCATGCACGTGTGCTTATGTGTGTTAACCTATATTTATGGATAGAATTTTCTGCTTGTATACGTTTCCAGCGTCTGTATGCGGCTGTTTACGCTCTGCACTGATGTGTGAGCCGCTCTCTCTCCTGTGTTTCTCAGTGTGTGTTTGCAGTGTTGCTTTTTTGGCAGCTTTCGCGGAATGAAGATGCATTTTTAATGTGGCTGTGGGCTTTTTGCACTTATTATAACAACAAATGAACCCTCTCATCGCCCTGTCTGTTTCTCTCCCTTCTTCCAGATAATGGGTGGTCTATATGGCACAATCACATGGAAAACATGAAACTGTTTAGACAGAAGAGTACATCAGGAACCCATGTACAGAAACCCCCAAATCATCTAATTTCTGGGTGCATTCTTTCGTTTCTGAATTCGCTTCCTGAAGATCTAAGAACGTGACATGCCATTTCAACACAAATCATGGCATTTTTCATCACATAATTAATGTATCTCTGTATGTTGAAGCCTGCACAATAAAGGCATACAAACGAATAAACAACCACTGGCTCTGTTCAGTGTCTCGCACATTTAGTAAATTGTTCCTTGCCTGTGTCCTGAGAAAGCACCAGAGCTAACAGTTTAAGCAAGTCTTTCAGTAGAAAGTTAAAATGCAACATCTGCTCCACAGAATCTGGTTTTCTTTGCGTAATTATTTAATGCTGAGGGAAATTGGACAAGAAGGAGGCCATTATTCTTTAACTCTAAGGAAAGTCTTGGAGAATGCATTTGTAGCTGCAGTGGAAATATTTGGAAGTTGCATTGCATCTATATTTGGCCACGAGGACAAAGGCTTCGGTGCACAACTGACACAGAAATGTTTTACTTTTAGGAAAAAACAAGCATAACGTTTTGTGAAATATGAGAAAATCACTACCATTCTCATGGCTGCACTGTAAATATTAAGATACAGAAGGCAGTTTAACAGCATAAAGACCAGAATCTGAGGTGAAAATCCAGCCTTATTCTGTAAACAGTAACAAAATCCACCAAAAGAGCCGTTCTGAAGTTCACAAATTAACACAACACCTCTTTTGTTTAATCTGTGCCAAGACTCAAACCTATAAACAAAATATTACAGTTCTATTTAAAGAGTTGTACAGAACAGTAAAATCAAGAAAAGTATTCCTGACCCCTGAAACCAAGCTCACTGCTGCTCAGCTAACAGGCGAGAATGCTAATCTCTCAGCTGCTCGGTCTCATGCTCAACTACACACACATATGCACGCAGACACCGGTTCACACAGTGAAGTTGTGTAAGCCTCTGGAGTGCAGCAACTCTACATCTGTTGCAAGGGGCATCCATGTTGGCTCTTTATCTCCAACTGCCTGTCTCACTGTCTCTGTGTCACTTTCTCTTTCACTGCTTATGACTTGTTTCCATTGCCTTATGTTAATTTTCACCTCGTCCTTTAGCTACACTGAAATAGTTCCTATTTCCACTGGCCAATCAGCTCTCACAGTGGAAAAAGCTCTTCAGTGCCATCTGATGCCCAGCTCCCAACAACCCCAAAGACATACAGTAACTTCTAGTAACAGTTACTACAGTTGCTTTGTGTCTACAAAGTTTATTAATCCATAATAATAATTAAACATTTTCTCTTTTACAATGTGACAATGCTAAAGTAGGTAAGAAGATGCTTTTAAGCATAATGGATTATAAAATTGCTTAAATTCACTGTGACTACATCTTGTATGCAAGGGGTAAAGCACTGACAAATGGTGCCATTGTTTATTGTTAACATTGTTGCCCTGAGTAACGCACCTCTGATATGCATGTTTCTCTGAGATATCTCAATAGTCTTCAAGTCACTGATTAAAAATGTTTCTTTGTATCATTTCCCAGAGTGCAGTGGAAAATGCAAAACAAACCAGTTTCTTTACTGGCATTTTTATTAAATATATCCTCTCTTTGATGGAATTTTATACTTAAAAACTAGGAATCATAATCATTATGTTGTCTTACTTCATAACCCAGTTGCAATAAGTCACTAGGTGAAATTGGTTGCAAATAGCTCTATGTTGTTGCACCAAAAACCTCCTTGCAATTGCTTTGGTTGCTTGCAGACTGCAGTGGCTTCTGGTGGTTTGAATGGAAGAAACCAAGTTGCCTGCAAACAGTAGCCAGTTTGCCGAGCAGTAGCAAAATTATGAAAGGTGCAATGCAAACCTGAAATGGAGTAAAAGTTGTGCATTTAGAAAGATTTCGGTTGCGGGGTAAGACAACTTTTACTTTAACCCTTTGATAGCCAGCCTTTGTGTCTGACAAAATGCCCTTTAATGCCCAGCATATTGAAGCCGACAAGTTTTTTTGCAAGCGCATTTTGCATTACTGTAATTCTGCAACAATTTGTCCCCTCTGAAAAAATCCAAATGGTTTCTGAAAGCTGAGAAGTTGCACTTCACAACCAACATAGGGTCATTACGGTAATTTCACTCGTGCTGTTGCAGGAAGCTCGCGAATGCTGACACCTCTGAAACTCATAAAGGGTTAAAGTTGAATTGTCTCTAACCTGTTTCACTACCGCTTGGCAAGGAGTTGGTGAGTGTTTGCGGGCAAGACTGCATCTTCTATGCAGACTATGGATCATCACAGAAATCTGCGAGTGACCACACTAGGAGGTTTTTGGTGCAGCACCCTCTTTGTGACTGATTTCACCTAGCGACAGGCAGCAATCTCCAGTAAGAACTGAGTGTTTGAAAAACACATTATTTGGTTTAGTTTTGATGTAATAAAGTAAATTTGATCTTTCTGTTGAGTTGAACTTGACCCACATCTTTTTGAGAGACAGACACACTTGCTTGCTTTTCTCCACTTGGTCCTTTTGACATTTACAAGGATTTGAAGTTTATTAATTTGGGCTTCACTGGACTCTGTTAGTTTCTCAGCATTCTCAACAGCTATTGTTAAAGTGCCACTGAGTTCCTGACTGCAACCTGTACAGCAAAGCTGCTCAGTAGCTAAAGGTAGGTCCCTACAGGGGGCACTTGGCAGCTTCTAGTAGAGCTCCAGGTTTAAATTGCTCACTAACATGACCCGTGAATAACGATCTTAAAGCATTGCAATGCAGTTAGTGGCACATGTTCACTTTTCCCAAGAAAAAATTGTAAATCATGTGTTATTGACAAAATGCTGCTTTGGTGTACACTCATTGGGAGAAATGAAGTCCTACTGAAGATGATCCATATGCAAGCAAAAAGCATGCACGCTTTCCTTAAACCTGTCTTCCAGCTTTGGTTGTGACTTGGATCATTTTATGCATAAAGTGTTTATGCATAAAGTGTTGGTGCTGGGGAAGAATTTAAAGCCTTCATTTAATTTCTGGATAAAATAGTTTGTTTTCATATGACCATATTACAGTAGATTTATAGTCTTTTTAATGTTGCAATGTTCCCTCTGTTCTCCTCGTGCTCTCTCGCCCTCTTTCTCACACTCCCTGCTATAATCTGTTTTCTTCTGCTGTCCATTCCCCTTCCTATTCCTACCTCACTCATGCCCATTAGTCTCTTCTCCCCCTTGGTCCCTTCTGTCCCTTTTATCATCCATTCTTACTCCAATCTCTCTAGTCCTGCCCCCGTTTCTCTCCTCTACCCCCCTTTCTCTTCCTTGTGTTCATGTCTTTCCTCTGTTCTCCTTAATCTTGCTCTCTGTCCCTCTCTGCTGCCTGACTTAGTTGACAGACTGCAGCAAGTGAGTGGAAGGATAGGCACTGTACAGCAAACATCCCTAATAGGCTAATCTAATCTCATCTCTTTGCGGTCTATGACCCTGTGTTTACTTTCGGCCCCGTGTCTGCATGCTGGCTCTGCCTCGCCTCGCTGAATGCAGCTTTGTTCCAACTAAAAACTCATCGTTGGTGTGATCTCAGGAACGGGCGCCAGCTCCACAACTGTCTGCCCATGAAGCCTGCAGGCAAGCAGGGAATTGCTGTCATCTACGTACAGCTTGTTGTTGTTTGTCTCTATTACACTCATTTTCACTGACAAAAAACACATTGCAGAGCGAAGTACAAGGAGCTGTTTTGTAACTGATGGTGGTGACAGACCCTCCTATACGGTTGTAGAATTCAATTTATGCTCGACAGCAAATTTTTGAAGCTTTATTCCTACACATAAGTTATGCGTTAAAGGCTGTGCTAGGATTTTTTGAAAAAATAAATTCACAGGCCTCTATGCAGTCATGTGAAAAACTAAGCACACCTCATGATTCAATACCTTGTGGAACCACCTTTAGCAGCAATATCTTTAAGTAATCATTTTCTGTATGAGGTGTGTGGCCTTTGTTTATGCGCAGTTCTTAAAAGTCATGCCACACCATTTCTGTTGGATTGACATCTGGACATTGACTGGGCCACTGCTTATTTTTTTCTTTTTCAGCCATTCTGTAGCAGATTTGTTGATGTATTTGGGCTCATTGTCCTGTGCCATGACCACATTTCAGCCAAGCTCTAGCTGTCAGACAGACGGCCTCACATTTGGCTCTAGAATGCTTTGATATATAGAGAGTTCATGCTCAACTCAATAACTGCAAGGTGCTCAGGTCCTGTGGCTGCAAAACAAACCAAAATCACCACCCTTCTACCACTGTGCTTGACAGTTGGTATGAGGTGTTCATGCTGTGCATTATGGCCAAACATCTCCACTTTGGTCTTGTCTATTTAAAGGACAGATGCAATTTTGCAAACCTAATTCATACTGACATGTTTTTTTTTTAGAGTGAACAGGGTTTCTCATGGCAAACCTTTCACACCAGCCATACTTGTTCTGTCTTTTTCTACTGTCATGAACTTTAAACATGCTAACGGAGCCCTGAGGGATGTGAAATGTAGTTTTTGGGATTTTTGCAATTCCTCTAAGCATTGCACACTCTTGGGGTGGATTTGTTGGCATGTCCACTCCTGGGAAGACTTTGGCTGATGTGGCTTGCAATTATTGTGAGTGACCTCTTCAGCACTGTCGATTCCTCCTGTGCATTTCTGGCTACTTTTCTCAGCAGTATTTTTTATTTATCAGTGCGAGAATAACAATCATTGTCTCAGAATAAGCAATAATAACCATAGCATAGGGGTGTGCGATACACGTCGTCTACAATAATATTGTAATTGCCGCGTTAATGATGTGCGAGCTGACATTATTGAGTATGCTAATGAGGGAAAAAACAGCAATCAAAATGCCTCGGCTCCACACGCTCACTACTTTATGCTTTAGTACAGGCTGCTGCGCGTGCACATTGAGAGTGCCCATACTGTGCGCTAGCATAGCTGCCTGAACAACACACCTAAAGCTGGAAAAGAGTGAACACACTGCGCCACAGGAAGAAATTCCGCCTTAATTCCTAGGTGAGGAGGTGGTTTGCAGTTTGCGGACTTTGTAAGAAAGCGGATAGCTCGACAACTAACCTGTTCCATCATCAACGAGTATGAGGAATATGAAAAGTTTCGGGAACCCGCTGTCCAAGACAAACTTAAAACAGCTAATGTGTCTGGCAAAGCACACACTCAGCAAACGACTAGTGGAATAAAGAGGAAGATGATGGATGGATGGATGTTAATATCCTTTAAGTTAAAGTAGGTATGTTACAATCACTGCGTCATAACCTAGCGACGTTCTCGGAGCTCACCTGCTCGGAGCCTCGGCTAATACGCTGAAGTGGTCTGGCAAAAAGTGGGTTTCTGATCAGATCAATGTAGGGGGAATCCCCCTGGACAGCCTCTTTTTCGATTTTTTTCATTCGTCAAGTCTTCCGTATTGCTTTTGAAAAACTTGCTTAAGTTTTTCTATTTGCATTTGTCATGCCCAGGACACTCTTGAAAAAGAGATTTTAATCTCAGTGTGTACTTCCTGGTTAAATAAAGGTTAAATAAAATAAAACAAAAATAAGTTAACGTGTCAAAAACACTGATTTAAGTCTTATATTTTACCAGCTTGCACTTCTTGTACGAACACATTTTTAAATAATACAAAATATTATTTAGTATCATTATCGAAAAAATTACAGAAAATATCAAGATATTATTTTTTGTCAACATCGCACACCCCTACCATAGCATCTATATAAGGGCTCACAAATGTCAGAAAGGATGTGAGAGAAATTACAAAGATGTGGAAAAACTAGAGGGACAAATATGTTTGCCCCTGAAAAAACAAACAAAACACAACACAAAGTGCGGACCCAGGAGGGGAAAAAGTGCCAGCATTTTATTGTGTTTCTACTGGCTGGCGGGGCATGCAAAACACTGGGACACGACCGCAAGGTAACGCACAAGCATAAATGCCAGCAAAGACGTCGCCCACTTATTTATGGTACATCGTAGGTGCTGCAAAGATTCCCGCAGAAGTCCAAATCAGGCCTAAGGGTGTAGTTAGTCTTTCACAGGATTACAAAGAGTCCTGTGAAAACCTAATTTTTCACATGACTATATAAATATAATAACCACTTAGAGAGAAAGTCAGAAGCAACAGATTGGTGAGAAGCCTACGTTTAGGTGCTGCAGCTCACTGAACAAGTTAGAAACAGTGAGGTGAACTGAAGTCTGATGACAACTGCCATGAGTGAGAGAGATGCTTGGCACCACATCTATGATGATATATATATATATATATATATATATATATATATATATATATATATATATATATATATATATATATATATATATATATATATATAAAGTGGTATCCAAATTGTCAAATTTTCAGATAGAGCACTAGTCAAAAGGGGTAGTTTATTTGACTTCCATCAGGGTACTATGACTGGGTAGTAGGAGGTCACAGAATGGTACAAGAATACCTCAGAGGAACTTAATAACCAGGCAGAGTTTTAGCATCTATCTAAAGCACATCAGTGACGTTAAAAGAAGGAGCCAAACTTATTCAAAAATCTGAGCAAGTACATCAGTTCTGAAAAGAAAAATAGAAACACAAAAAGGAGAGAAAGACACAGAAAGACAAACAGATCGATGCAGCAGTCGGTGAGGATGCAACACCATGAGGACATCCCCACAACTATTTAACCGCACAAACCTGCGAGCTGTCGGACAGTCGCGTCACAGGTTGCAGAAGTCCCGCTCTTATTATCTTGCTGACATTTTTGACTGCAGTATTCTAAAGCTGTTGGTATCAGTGATTCTGTTACTCACCCCTGACAGCTGTGGAAATAAGGACCATCTCCAACAACAGACAGACCCGGAAAAGCCCCATTTTCTTTCTAAGAGGAAGAAAAGTGCTCTGGCGACTTGATCTGAAAGGATATTGAATGAGAAGAAAAAGACATTAAAATTCTTATTAATGTACGACAGTTGAGGTGCTGCTGAGTTCCTGCCTTAAAGGTGAAGTTTTTATTATTACATGTCTGCATGCAAAGGATCACTTTATCAAACACCCTTTTTTCCTTCTGTCCCCAGTCACCACCAATATCCATCATTTCAACAGCTGATAGGATCTTTTGATTAGCTGCTATCAAAATAGCTGATTGTGAAATTGAATTTAGTACCAAATGGTGAAATGAAATGAAGCAGTTGCCGTGAATTTTAAAGAGCGAGAGGATGCCCCAGAAATCTTAT
This sequence comes from Pterophyllum scalare, assembly GCA_024447675.2. Taxonomy (NCBI): domain Eukaryota; kingdom Metazoa; phylum Chordata; class Actinopteri; order Cichliformes; family Cichlidae; genus Pterophyllum; species Pterophyllum scalare. The sequence goes on along the minus strand of JAMQGT020009490.1, from coordinate 26,832 downwards.
ATTATATACTATTATTATATCTTATTATATTATATAAGAAATCTTAGCAGAAGGTAGAAAACATGCAGGGAAATGGATTCAGGCATTTGATTCCAGAATCTTAATCTCTTCTTGCTGGTGTATTGAATCTTCTAAACAGTTTCTTGATCTAGTCCATGGCAGTGACAACAAAGTAAGGTGTTCATCAATGACCAGACAGAAGGATAAATCTGTCTGAACACTTTCTGGAAGTCAGACTCCTTTCTTTGCAGATTTATTCTGCCCACCTGTCCATATGTCTCTCCTTACACAGTTTTTAATCTTTCTGCCCCATAAATTCCCCCCAAACTTATGAGATCTTATTTCAAGACTTCACATCTTTGACTTTGATCAGTATCTGCCATCCACAGAGTCTCAGCTCACTGGGAACTGCTACTCACTTTAAAGTGCAGGATAACTGATTTGGGAGTGACTGATAATTAAGTTCAGATCTTCAGTGAGGATTGGCCAAATTTAATTTGCATAAAACACCTTAATGATTCTACAGTGATAATTAAGTACATGTTTACCCCCCAGATTCTGAACAACAAACAGTAAAAGTACGTGGGAACGTGTGACTGCTTCCATTAGGATGATTCCAGATTGGACATCTGTTCATGTTTAATCAGCATGTATGAAAAATTATTTTTATTTTTGTTATTATAATAAAACCCTTTACTCTACACTGATACAGTACCCTACATTCACCTGCTTTTATTAAAAGTTTTGCACAGCGTGAGTGTGCTCTAAAAATGTGTTTTTACTTAAATCGGTGCGAACTTTGTAAGCACTGCAACAGCATATAACTCTGATCATTACCGCTGAAGATTATAAAGGAACACAACATGCTGGCTATAATCTAATAATCGTACAAACTCGATTAAAAAATGGGCAGCCTGAAATGAAAATAAATGGAAAGAGTACAAACAAGTTCAGTGTAAAACTCAAAGTGCATATACATTAAGACCCTTGACGTATATCAATATTACACTTATTAACTTATTAACATGAAGTCGGACTTACTGTTCAATTCTCAGCCGTGTTGCGATTTCCTCAGTACGTTATCCGCTGGGGGGGACACCACGCCGTTATTCCGCAAAAAAGGTAACCTTATGTCCAGTGACCGAAAGACTTCGATAATTTGATTGTGTAGACACGTGTTTATGACTGAAATGCCTACTTGTATTGAATGAAATCTACTTGGACAAAATAAGGCGAAAGTTATGCGACTAAATGCAGAAAATTAAATGCATGAGCTGGGTCAGACATATGAGCGCTCAAAATGTTTCTGTAGTATTTCTGAATGACAGCCCGCATGCAAACCGCTCCAATAAGAGGAGTAAGAGAACCGGGAAAAAGAAGGAAAACTGACTAAAAAATGTGTCTACATTCTCGCCTGTAGATTATCGAGATAAGTATCTTTAAAATAAGAACCTCAATATTATATCCTCATCGCCTCCAGCAGCAGTTCGCCGTCTGTATTTCAGCCGCAGGCGAGAAAACAAAACTGCAGTCGACGGATTGTCCCAGCGAGTAACTTTCAACCAATCAGAGGGCAGGCCAATCAGAAAATGGACCAATCATAGAGCAGAAGCGTGCAGGACAAATTTGGAGCGGCGAGGAGGGGGACACTAACTCAAATTATTATTAATAATAATTTCCAGTGACAACAAGGATGCATAAAAATGTGGGTGGCTTCGGGAAAGCTAAACAAGTCTTTGAAAATTAGATTTTTTTCATTAATACAACAACAACAACAATATCAGATAAGCTATCATTATTGTCATTGCACAATACAATGCCATTTTGTTGGAGTCTTCCTCCAGGTGCCCAATAATAAATAAGAGATAAAATAAATATAAACAAAAAATAAATAAGGATCTGATATTTACAGTGAGCAGAGATAGTATGATATTTACAGAAAGCAAAGGCAGTGTGAATAGTAAATAAACGGTTTATTTACAACTGTATGCCAGGAGATTGCTGGGTTTGATATGGTCAATATTACTATTATTAGTAGTAGTAGAGTTAGCAATAGGAATGGTATCTACTATTGACATAAACTTTTACTATTTCTACTGCTATTAATACTAGTACAGCAATAGCTATATAATATAGGATTTCCCTATTCTATTCTATTCTATTCTATTCTATTCTATTCTATTCTGGTGCATTTACCATCATGCGGAGCTTGATGGCGATCTCCAGGTAATATTGTGTACTTACGCTTCCCCCTTGTGGCATTTAGGCGTTGTTACAACAATATAATAAATACAAGCAGAAACAGAGTGTGTTTGAGATGATCAGTGACTCACACACTATGATACGTGTTCTCTGACTTTTCTTGTTAGGAATATAAAAACCTGGATGAAGTTTGGTTTGTGCAGAAGCTGTTTGGGATTTAACCCATTGTGCTTATACGTTGGCTGCAACATTAGTGAGCAGTGGGCTGATCCACGGTATATATAACATACTTACAGGGGTTCTCTGATTGGTCTTGAAACGTAAATGCAAGCTTTTTTACTACTTTTCTTGTCTATTGTGTACTTTCTTTTTGCTTCACTTTATCCTGTTCTGGATAAACTGGATCAAGGTGGTAAAATAGTGAAGGCATTAAACAATGTAGTTATCCTTCAAAATGAGGCGTACTGTCCCCAGTCATTGTGATAGAAATGATTCAGCTATAAAGCTGGATGCATAAACTGAACTTAGGTGAACACATCAAACAGGACAGGAATAACTTTGTCAGTAACAATTACTTCCATCTCAGTGAAATGTATGCATTAACTGTACAATTTCTGCTCCATCTAGACCAAGAAAAACAACTATGCAAGTATAGACAAGAACTCAAGGACACAGCTCGGATCCAAGAAAATACATTTACTGATCTCTTGACAGTGATGTACTCAATGAAAGCATCTCAGATGCAAAACCGTTTGATAACGTAAGAAGCCATAAGGTGGCTGGCAACACACAGAGGGAAAAAAAATCCCACAAACACAGTGCATCACCCAATACAATAAGGATACAGGTGGAACTAACCCTGATGACTTACAGGTTGCACTTTAATTATAGCATTACAATGTGCTGTATATAACACTAATCTAACAATGATGAAATAAATTTATAGTATTTATACGTGTGTTGTTAATTTTTTTTTAAACAGAACTGAAAAATAGTCACTAATTGGAGATAGTGAATTCTAGTGGCAGTGACATTTTAAATGTGTTAATAAATGGGATGGGATATATATATACAGTGTCTACATGGGTCTTTTATTTTAATTCAGTATGTAGTTAGCTTGAATCCACTGTGTGTGGAACCTTCTTGAGATGGTACTAATCACTACAATACTGTGCCACCCACCATCTATTCTATTCTATTAAGTCAGTTTTAATCACCTCAGTGCCAAATCTTGAAAAGAATTGAGTGGAAAGCCTCTCAGAATACACCACATCAAACATTTCATACCCTATCAGTTTCCTTTTTCTGCATCAATACTGGCAATATTCTTTTAAATGAGTTTTTCTATCAGTCAGTATCAGGAGCAAGTATGATCACATAAATATGAGTGCTGCATAAGTTTGGTAAACCTTCACTTGTCTGGGCGAACGTGAGCTGTTGCAGCACTGACAAAGCGCAGTATTGAACTACTCGGGGGTTTGCGCTAGAGTGGATAAAGATCAACAGCTTATTTGATTTGAGATCCAGTAGAAGACAAGTTTAGAAACATTAATGTCGGGCTTCGGTAGAGTTTAGCTACAGTTTTCACCACTAGATGGAAGCAGAAGATCATGTCAAAAGAGCAAGCCCCCCCCAGCCCCAGCACACACATGATTTTAAATACAACTATACTCGAAAGAAGTTTCCTCTTGAATCTACATGACAGATGGTGGGAATATGGTTGAGTTTGCTCCATTGAAATCCATGCACTGTGACAGGCAGCAGGCTGGAACTATTTTTGGTACAGACTCCTGTGTGTGCCCACATATGAGCAACACCATGTGTGTGATTTCTGTCTAGCTACCAACCTTTGAATCCACAATTTATGAACTTAAGTATGTCCAAGTGTGTATTTCTGGATGGTTCTTTGTATCTGTAACACCGTCACTAGTTTAAAAGATACACAGGGGTATAATACATACTAAATAAGCAAAGTTGACTCTACACAAAGTTGGAAAGTTTAATGGTTTTTCATTTCATGTAAATGTCATGAACATGAATTACTTTTGCAAACATCTGCTCAGGGTTTTGTTAATATCACTTACCTCTGCTCGACTGTAGTTTCTCCTGCTTCTGCCACAAATCTCTTTTTTCTATATACAGAGAGACCAAGACAAGCGGCAGGCAGCAGTGATGGTAGCTGCCAGTTAGCTAAGTGGGAAAATATCATAACTCGACGTGTGCAAAACATATGTTCCTGCATGTACTGCCCATCAGTGAAACACCTCTTAAAGCGCAGTTTGGTATCTGCAATTTTGTATTATAGAAAAAGATGATTTTTGTGAAAAGGAGAGGGGGTTTATGGTGGAACTGTAAAGTTCTTTCACAACTAAGAATTTATTAACACCTTATTTCAGTCAGATTTTGATATAGTGTTTCTAATATGTGCTACTGCCTTCTTTGTGGAGAGATGATTATGACTTTGTACAAATTAATATGCAAATTAGAGTTGGTGCGTAGGTGATGTAGATTACTGAGCTGCAAAGTGGGACTGAAATTATGTATGCAGTATGTGGAGGAATGGTGAAGTAGGTCCACAATTTATTGGACAAAGACACAATTTATGTCTGCAGACCACCACAGTGAATATCTGCAGCTTTAATTCAAGGGGGTTACAAAGATTTTGCATTAACTTTTTAGGAATTACAGTCATTTTTATACATAGTTCCGCAATTTCAGAGGCTCAGAGTTAATTGGACTAACATAATTTTGAAGATGATGACTCTTTCTAAGACTTGGATGAAAATACTTTGCAGACAGTGACTGCATGAACTCTAAAGCCCATGAACCCACATGCTGCGTTTCCCACCATGAAATGCTCTTCTAGGCCTCAGTTGCTGCTTGGTTCTGGTCTCTCGCTCTGCACTAATTTTTTTCTTTCAGAACTGAAAAGCATGCTCTATTGGATTGAGATAGGTGGCTGCCTTGGCCATTGAAGGATGTTCCTTTTTTTTTTTGTCTTGAAAAACTCTTGGGTTGCTTTTGCAGTATGCTTTGGGTCGTTATCCATTTGCGCTGTGAAGTGCTGCCTGATCAGTTTTGCAGCGGCTGAATCTGAGCAGAGAGTATAGCCCTGTACACTTCAGAATGTATCCTGCTACTTACATCATGAAACACTAGTGGTCCAGTTCCACTGGCAGCTCTGCATGTCCGTGGCACAACATTGCCTCCACTGTGATTGACAGATGATGCAGTATGCTTCTGATCATGAGCTGTTTCTCTCCTTTTCCACGTATTTCTCTTCTCTGCATTCTAGTTCATCCTGGTTTCATCTGTCCAAAGAATTTATTTTCTTATTTTTTTTCAAATTTATTTTCCGGCAAACTCTAATCTGTCCACGCTCTTGAGTGTAAGCAGTGGTTTGTACCTTGTTGTAAACCCTCTGCATTTACACTCATGAAGGCACTCTGGATTGTAGACCTTGACAAAGATACGCCTCCCTCCTTGAGAGTGTTCTCAGCTTGGCTGTGAAATTATTTTTCTAAACCATCAAAATAATTCTGTCATCATGCACTGTAGTTGTCATCTGTGGTCTTTCAGGCTTTTTGGTGTTTCTGAGTTGGCTGGTGCAATCCATCTTTTTTAAGAATACACCAGTGTGTTAGATTTATTATAGATAGATTTATTTTGTTTTTTTAACCTAATAACAGCCTCCCTCACTTGCACTGACATCTCTTTGGAGCTCATATTTAAAATTTGAATGAAAAAATACAAAATGCAAATTCAACACTTTGAATCTCCTTCTTCTTCTCCCTTTTCTACTCCTTCTTCTTCTTCTCTTTGGGGGTCTCCACAGCAGATCATTTCCTCCATCTCACCCTGTTCCCAGCATCCTCCTCTGTCACACTAACCCTTGCATGTCCTCCTTCACTACATCCATGAACCTCTTCTAAGGTCTTCCTCCTTCCCTCTTGCCTGGCAGCTCTATATTCAACATTCTTTGCCCAATTTATCTTTGCATCTTAAACTCTGCCACCTTCCAGTTCAGCCTCCTGTCCTTTTGTTAGTGAAATTCAGCACTTCAGATATTATGTGTGCTTCATTTGTCATGAAATAATGAAGGAACAGCCCTCACCTGGCCATGAAACAGCTTGGCAGTCAAGTGTCCAATTGATTTTAAGCTGTGTATGAAAATGTCTGCAGTTCCTAAATAGTTAAAGCTAAAGTTTTGCAAACCCCTTGAATTAAAGCTGAAAGTCTGCACTTCAATCACAATAATTGTGTCTTTGTCCAACAATGTATAACATAAGTGTACGTTTTTGTTCACGTGGAACAGCCTTCAAGTGAATACAGTGACTTTCAGTTCTCATAGTGGCCTTCTGACTTTATTTCCAGCAATGCGGACAACTGCAGCCACGCAGTCTGAGTGTGAAGTAACGCTACTGGAAGTAGTATTTTGTCCTGCTGGTCAGCGGGAAGAAACCTACAAATATAGCCTTCCAATTCTGTTAAAGCAGTAGGACATGGTTGTTTTCATTATTAGGTTTTACTGGGCTTCAGCCAGTGCAAGAGGGCATTTATATTCTGCAGGCGCAGCAAAATGTCACATTCAATCTCTACACTTTGTTTTCAAAAGGTCATAATTAGCTAGCAGTTTTGAAACAATTATGGCCAAAGTGCACCAATTTCCCTCTGAAGCAAAACATAGAATTACTCATGGAGAGCAAACTGAACTATATGTATGTGTGAAACACTTGTGGTTTGGTGTTGTTCCACTCTTACTGCTTAGACCAGTATCAAATGCTTTGTCTCTGCATCAGATGCGAACCCTAAACACAGCATGAAAAGATTTTTTATTTATTTATTTTGCTTGTTTTATCTGAGTTGACTAAGCATACATTTTTCATTAAAACAATTCAACACATTTACCTGCAGGAGCAGCTGAGAATAATTACAATTCATTGGTCAGGTTGGCACATAAGCACACGCAGGAGGGAAATTAAACAGCAGCTGCTTAGAAACTGGAGAGCGTAGTTGACTCACTGTCACCATACCTGCACTATTTGCCTGCCAGTTAAAAGACTTGGAAAAACAATCTACCAAGTGGCCAGGTGCACTATTGGAAAAATCACCTTTTTAAACCTTTATTTATTATTAATATTATTTTCTTACATTTTTACTTTGCTGTGCAAGTAATAATGTTGCTGGAGTGGGCAGTTGGTATGTAGCAGTCTTAGCTTTTGTAAAAAAAATAAATAAATAAAAAAGGCTCTGGTTAAAGATTGAAAAAGGGGGACAAAAAGACAGGGATGTAGCCACAACGCTGTTATTGTATACTTATATATTTGTGTATATGTGTATGTGTCTATTGTGTGAGAATTGCTCTTCTTAGGGTGAAAATGGGCATGTTTTAAAGCCTGAAGTTTTTCATGTATGGAGTATACAAAATATATCTGTGTATATAACGTACCTGTATAATGTGTGTGTGTGTGTGTCTGTCTGTCTGTCTTTGTGTGTGTCTCTGTGTGTATTTTGTAGTATGGCGGTCTCACCTCAAGCCTGAACCCAGTGTAGCCACTGGGAGGGTTGGGCATTTATGAAGGAATTCTGTAATTTTCAAAACTGTGGTTTGAGTTTCACTCTTTTTAACAAGCTGGTTTGGGCACTGATAATGGAAAACGGCTGCAGAGAGAGAGAGGGAGCGAGGAGGAGAGCAAGGCAGCGGGAGAGAGAGAGAGAGAGAGAGAGAGAGAGAGAGAGAGAGGGAGCGAGGAGGAGAGCAAGGCAGCGGGAGGAGAGAGAGAGAGAGAAAGAGAGAGAGAGGCTTTTGGCAGCCTTTGCATTCACTTCCCATTTCTCAAAATATGCTTTTGCAGTTTTCTCTTTGGGGACTTTTTTGAGTTATCATTTCTGGGCTATTTAGACAACAACTTCGAGACAGCAGAAGGAAAAGTTAGAAAAACAGATATAAGAGGGCATGTAAACCCATCAATCCAGCTAAGCCCCCTGAACACAGTATCAGAGTATTAACCCTAAAAGCACAACCAGGAATAAACTAGCGTACAATCTGAAAACTTCTCTACCATTATTTAGAAAAAGGTGTTTCACTGGGAACAATCCCCAAAAACAAGGTTTAAACACAGTTTATTTTCTATTTCAAAAAATAACAAGAACTCAGCTGCCGAGTGATCTCCAGGACCTGGCCCAAGTGTTGCATACTGACTCAGAATACTAACAACTGTAACAATGAAATCAATGATTTCTTACACTGTAACCAGAACAAATGTAACATTTACTAAATTCTGAATCTTGACTGTGTAAAAGAGTAGCCATATTGCTCAGTCTTTAGTTATCCATTGCTAACACTGAAACATGAAGAGTTACTGCCACTGATAACTGAGTTAACAGCCACACATTAGAACCACTGATGGGTAAAGTGAGTAACATTGATTTTCTTGTTGCACTTGAAACTGTCAAGGGGTGGGCTATATTAGGCAGCAAGTGAGCAGTCAGTTCTTGAAGTTCTTGTTTTGGATGCAGGAGAGATGGACAAGCAGCATGGATTTAAGGAATTCTGACAAGAGGAAATTCTGATGGCAGTAGATGACTGATCAGATCATCTCCACAACAGCAGGTCGTGTGGGATGTTCTTCTTATCTGGTTGTTAGTACCTGCAGAAGGTTATCCCAGGAAGGACAGCCAGTGAACCGGAGTTAATGTGAGTTAATGCGTTTGGGGAATGAAGTGTGATCTGTTTGGTTCACAGAACAGCGATGGTATCAGAAATTTCTCACGGCCTAAATGCTGGTTATGACACACAGTGCATTGTGATTTGCTGAGCATAGAGATGCAAACTACCTGCAATGGAAAAGTGGGTATCAGGACTCAATCATAGTACAGTGGAACTGTTCTGATGTATTACAGTCACCCCTGTGCCCCTTTTTCAGCAGCGACATCATTCTGCTTAATTTATTCTACTGCGGTTGTGTTTGTTTGCAGGGGCATTTGCCTTCAGAGAGCCTACGGAGTGGGGTGTTCAACCACGGCAAACATGCTCCTGAGCAGTCCTCCAAAATCCCAGCTACTGTACATGGTGTTCGATGTGGATGAAGCTGTATGTCAGTTGAATGCTGATGTGTTGACAAGTGGACCAGAACAGGGAAGGGAGCAACAGCTGAGTCCACCAGGAATGGGAGGAAAAAAAACCCTCCATCAAAAAAAAAAAGGTATGAAAAGACAGTAGCTGCAGTAAACAAGTTTTCATTGTTTCACTTCAGTGCTTTGTGTGATATAACATACGTCAACCTGAAGATGCTCTCTACAGGTAGAAGGGCAGTCCAAAGCTGCCCATGCACTGCCACCGGACTGCCCAATTCAGTTCAATTCAGTTCAATTTATATTGCGCCAAATCACAGCCACAGTCAGGTGCTTAACAGGCTACCGCCACTGAACCAGCAATTTCATCATACAGCAGTAACCTGAACAGGTTGGTCGGAACCTTGACATGGCCTCCAAATCCCCAGATCACAATCTGTTCAGGGAATCTGCACAGTGCACTGAAAAAACAAGTCTAATCCATGGAGGACCCACACTGCAACTTAGAGGACTTAAAGGAGGTCTTCACAGGTCTTGTGGAGTCAATGCCTCCACAGGAGATGGACCCAACATGGTATTAGACATAAGCGCGTTGATTTGAGTTGAAGTATTGGCATATTAGGTCATTTCATGGCACAAAAGCATGCAGCTTTTGCTTGCATTTAATTTTCAAATTCTCCTCCTAAATATGCTGATAACAGGACAGAACAAAAAAAGACAAACAATCATGTGAAAAAGAAAGTTTTACAGTCCTGTGAAAAATGAAAGCACACCTTTACTGCTTCCATAGGAATTAAGAAGGTAAAACTAAGCCAGGTGCTGCTAATCAAATGCACTTGATTAACTGATCATGAACAGCTGTGACCACCTCTGTAAAGGCAAAAGTTTTGGCAGTTTGCTGGTCTGCATTCAGTTGTGTGTTAGCACAATGCCACGGTCTTCCCAGGAGTGGTTGACCCGGCAAAGTCAGACTGTGCAAAGATCAGAGAAATGACAAAAAATAAAACATGCATGCACACACAAACAAGAGCTACATCTCCGACTGTCAGCACAAATACCTAATATCAACAGTTAAGCTGTGTGGTGGGGGAGTAATGATTTGGGCTTGCCCTTCAGCCACAGGACCTCAGCAGCTTGCAGTCACTGAGTCAACCATGAACTCCTCTCTGTACCAAAGTTTTCTAGAGTCAGATGTGAGGCCATCTGTCCAACAGCTAAAGTCTGGCCAAGATCGGGTCTTGCAACAGGACAGTGAGCCCAAGCGCAGCTGAATGGCTGAAAAAGAAAAGAATCAAGGTGCTGCAGTCAAAGCCCAAAACCCCAACTTGATCAAATGCTGCGTGCATAAACGAATGCTCTCAAACCTCAATGAACTGAAGCAAAGCTGTAAAGAACAGTGGGCCAAAATTCCTCCACAACAGTGCGAGAGACTGATAGAGTCACACAGAAAATGATTACTTCAAGTTATTGCTGCCCAGTGTGGTTCTACAAGCTACTGAATCATGGGCTGTGTTTAGTTTTTTTTTGGAAAACTTTCTTTTTCACTTGACTGCAGTGCTATATTTTTTATTTATTTGGCCTTTACAATAGATATAAGAGTTTCAGAGGGACACATGGTCACTCTAACGTGTCACCACCAGCGTAATCTTACATAAATGTTTCCTGTCTGCTACATGACCCAACATAGAGATGATCCCTTAAGCAACATCTTTTCTTTATGAATAAAGGTGGTTCAGTTAATCGTTACAGCATGGTTGCGCAGTGGTTAGCACTGCTGCCTCACAGCAAAAAGGTTCTGGGTTTGAATCCACCGTCGGGCTGGTGCCTTGTTTCCATGTTCTCGCTCTCATTTTAAAATAAGATTTTGTATATTTATAAAGCAAATCTATTTATTATGAGTAACATAGAATTTATTTCTTAATGGCTTTTGCTTAAACTCAAAATTGGTCCTATCAACAACATAAAATATGTATACTACTACTACTATTATTATTGCTCTTAGTAGTACTAGTTATACTGGTGTACTACTACAGCTATTTTTAATCCAACTACTAGCACTTCCACTGCTACCTATGGTGCTGTATTGGAAATGCCCCTCCTGCTGTTATTAATTCAGCACAATGCACAATAAATAATAATGACTTCTACGATGGTACAAATATTAGAAGAAATGCTTGCATCACAAACAGTACAGTTTGCAGGAAACAATAGCTGTTTATCAAGCAGAACTACTGTTTCCACATCTGGATGCCAGGTCGCGCTCACATTACCACACACTCGCTCACAAATATATACACACTGGTCCAAGCGGCCGAAGGGGCCTGTTAATCTAGCAAGAGATATTTACCCCCCCCCGCCCAGACTGGGAGAATATAAAAAAAAATGTAATGGATCCAGCTGTAAAAGCACACAGTGATACAGAAGAAAATACACCAGGACTTTGCATAACCCACTGTGACTGAAACGTGACCTGAGAGTGGACAATTTTAGGGTCAGTGCTGGCCACAGTGACAGTGTCACACATAGACTGTAATAGGAGAGCGTGGAATTTCCTAATGAAAATGATCTAATAAGTGGCGCTTGTTGCCCACAATGAACTTGAAGGATTTGCTTTCATTTCACTTCATGTATTTGGGGATTTCTCATTCTTACGGCTCAAAATCAAGCAGCTCTTTGATAATGCCTTCACTACAACCCTATATGTACTGTTTTTACGTCTGACCCGAGGATGGTTAGACACGTGAACTGCAAGCAGGAACATTTAGGCAATTTAATTTTCAGTGAATCCAACCTGCAAAAACCGTGGGAGAAAACCAGAGCAGAGAACCCACGCAGTTACAGGCAGAACATGCAAACTCCACCGGCCAGACCCAGGAAGGAAACGACCGTGCCAATCACTATACGAGCCTGTGTGACCCACTTTCATGGCTTTATAAAATAATTTGGATTATGTAAATTGCAAAATATTTTGAAATTTATCACAAGAAAAAAGAAGCCAGTGCTGCCAGAAAAGGTTTCTGGTGAGTGTTTAGCCTTTAACCTCTTTTCAACCAACTCATAGAGCGGCTTTGCTGTATTTATGTGGCAGCGGCCAAATACAACATGCAGAGAATGAGGAAAGGCTCTGACTGCATTTACGATAGAATATTTTACATGCCAGCTGTGCCTGTGTGGGCCACTAGTCCAGCCACAGCTAGTAGCATTTAGTACTTTTAGTGCTGCTGTAAATAGCCTTGTGTGTCCTTGCATGCACGGTGCTGGTGGCTTTCCCATGTGATGTTTGTCGAGTTTTCCTCTACCTTGTATTGAGACGTTCCGTTAATGTTAAAGTTTTCATAGGAGCTATGTTATTAAGTCTATTTCTCGCCTCCTCACACTCTGAGGTAATGCAGAGCAAAGAAGGCTTTTACGAGCACTTAACAGACTATAGTCAGCAATAGTGTAACACTAATGTTACACTATTGCTGTAGTCATGAGCTCATTTCTTAGCTTCCCCCAGGTTTCACACTCTCACTTTGTCTCACTCCCGCTGCCCTCTTAAAAGTGTTGAACTCTGTTACAAACTTGGGCTCTAGTTTAAAAGCCATCACATATTCTGATTCGCAAATGTCTCGATAGCTTGTTATTTAGCGTCAGTAATAATTTCTGTAGCTTTTAAGGTTTCATTGGAACAGTGTAATATGCGCTCATCACAACCAGAGGGTGGCCATACATGCTGTTAAATGATTTGAGTAAATAAAATAAAGAAACCAAAGATTAGTATAATTGGTTGTCGGCACATCAGTGTGTATGCAGTGTTTGACTGCAGGTGTGCTGCATAAGCATTCATGCTTATGTTAAAAATGTGCTTTGCAAGCTACTTGGGGTATTTCAACCTGCAATTTATTTTCCTCTAATGCCATCATGTCCTTTTTTTAGTCTCACTTTTCTATTCTTAGTCGCTCTGTCACTGCCATGTTTGACTTTGTAAATAAAAAAGCAGCAAATGCAATATTCTTTAAAAAAAATCCAGTTTAGAAATTGTCTAAAGTTTACAGAAAGAAAGGAAGTGCTCTCCTCACAGCATAACTCTCCTTCTCTCTGTGTTTGATTAGTTTGAGCCAGCCTCACTTCCAGACTTAACTTTGTTGATAAGTTGAAACACACTAACTGTAACGCTTGTGTCATTCCTGCCAGACTCTTCAAAGGCATCTTTAGCATTAATGGGCCTTGGATTTATAAATTCATGTTTAGTGACAGGTTCTGTTCTGACATGTTTTAAACATGAAGCTGTGGTTTCTTTTATAAAAGAAAGCCCATCTTGAGCCATATGATCCATCAGCCTTTCAATCTCTAACATTTCCAACATTTTGGTACAAAATTTCTAAGAAAATTGTCTTCCAACAAGTTTTAATGGCATTGATGAAATTTTAGAATATGCACATTTTTTTTTTTAAATGATCTATTGCATACTGTCAATGCCAGTCACTCAACCATGCTTGTATTAGTTGATTTTACTGCTGCATTTCACATGGTGGATCATGAAATATGATCCAATATGAAATATTGGTTTCCCAGCTTCAGTGATATTTTGGGATCTCTGTATCCCTGCTAATACCTCAGTCGATTGGTTAAAATCTTGCTTAGCTGAAATTAAAACAGCTTTCGCAGAATTTCTTCACCCACAATGAGAATAAATCTGAGATCCTGTTTTTTTTGTTTTTTTTTTAAAAAACCCACTCACTCTCAGGCTACTCAATTTACAAATATTACTTTGTCTCTTGGATCCCTTACTGTGACCCTCGTGTAAATAACCTGGGTATAATTTTTGATTCCATTCTGAAATTAGACTTGCAGATTCAATCCTGCCTTCTTGCCCCTAAGTACCCATCAGTCAGTTTTATGCCCCTTGTCAAATGCTTAGGTCACCTGACCAGCAGCTGTTAGCAACTCCAGGTTCTCTATGTCTTCTACAGCCAATCAGTCTTTTGCAGCCAGGAACCGTCTCCCCCTCCAGATCAGGTTGTCTGCTTCGCTGACAGTTTTCAAATCTCAGCTAAAGACGTACCTTTTCTCTTCAGCCTTTTCAGTTTAGGTGACCAGCGCGGGTTGTTATTTTTAATTATTTGTAATTAGGCTTTTAATTATGTTCTCTTGCTGTCTTGTAATTTCACTTTGGTAATTGTTTGATTAATTGTTGCGCAGCACTTTGATCAATGTCTGATGTGCTTAAATGGATGCCATGAAATCAGGTAAAACTATTATGTTTTCTTCAAGCAAAAAAATTAAATAAATAAATGAAACAAACAAACAAACAACCAAAAAAAAAAAAAAACCATTAATGTGGACCAACTCTAAGTCTTCATCAGGGTCTGACTATCACACAGTCATTCTGAATTAAATACCAGATGTTGGTGGCAGCCTACTGAAACCTGTACCACGGTGTAATAGCCTAAATGGCCCTAAAAAGAGGCATAAACCTCGTGCGTGTCATAAAATGACAATATGTGTTTTACAATTTGAGCAAAAAAAATATGCCTTTTTAACCTTAGGCCACAACCAGGTGTTCATACACATGATATTCTGTTACCGTAAATATCTGGAGACCCAGCAACAGCAATAATGTCAGTGTTGACTCAAACACAGGACTTTCACCCAGGAGATTTGGGGTCATGTCCCACGTGTCACCATTATTCCTTTCTTCTTATTCATTTTGTTGCTATTTTTTGATTTCAGCTTAAGTTTGGTAATCTTTGTGCAAAAAAAACAAACAAACAAACATTGGTTAATTTTAGGGGGAAAAAAATCAGGATTTGTGTATTATCACAACTTTAATCAGACATTAGATATTTCTCCTTTATTTTTCATTCATTAGGATTGTTAGTCAAGAAGCAACATTAATTAACTGACAATAATAAACTTTTTGAAAAGTTTTGAAATTGTACATGGTCTTCTTTACACAACTGCATGACACCAACTAAAAACAACTGAATAATAGATAACTGAATGATAAATAATTGGCAAATTCTTGGCAAGCTACCTTGTGTTTGTCCACCTGTAAATCAGACTCCATGGTTAAAGTTATCATTCGGGCTTAACAGGCTGCATTTATTGGCTGTCAGTGTATCTAGAGTACCACAGGAATTCCACCAAATTACAGCACATATGACTTACTGCCTAATACTCTTTCACACATGAAAGTATATAAATGCAGGTGAAGTCCCACACATGAACCCACGCAAAGAGACATTAATTTTTATACTGTTTACCACTCCTGCAAAGACTTAATCAGTAGATTTACAGGCTCCCTCGGCATGTATGTATTTCAGCGTTCTCCTTTTATATTAGATTCAGGTTTCTGTTATAGGCTGCACTGTTTTTATAGGCCAATTTAGAACTAGTGAGGTGCCCCCTGTTAATGCTTCAGCAAGTCCAACCTGGTACAGCTTGTTTATATTAAAACGTTTTTCTTTCAGAAGTAACTGAAAACTGCACTGAACAGTACACAGAAACAATACAATATTACCCTTAACAGCAGGCAACATTAGGCTTGTATGCTGAAAAATTCAGCTAACAGTAGATGTCGATGTGCTGTAAACGTGTGTGTCCTGGAGCTAAACGTTTCCTATTATGTCAGATGCTCTTTGTACAGAACATATTTTTTTTTAATACTGCCGGAAATGTGACAACATAAATCCATTTCGAATTAAATCCGTTGTGTAAAGAAAGGTTAAAACATTTAAAAAAAATTACCTTATTGCATTTCATTGCTTTATTAAAAAGTGCGACCCTGCGGCCTGATGTGTTGGCTACATCCTCACTTTCGCACCCTCATGAAAAGCTTTTTATGAAGCACAACATATTGCTTCCTTCCTTCATTTTATTAAAAAGCTCCTTTCATCATCTGTGAGGGTGTTTTGTAAGAACTCACACCTTAAAATGATGAAATGCCCATGATATAATAAAACATACAAATCTAAGCAGGCTGGAAATGATGCTTTCCTCACTGCTTTAGAAGAAAATAATAATACTTTTAAATATTTTTGTTTAAGATAAGAAAACACAGCCTAATAATATGCTATCTCTGCCCAAATAGTATTGCTAATATTCTTGGTTTGGATTGGAGCTTGGAAATATTGTTACAAAAATACTTTGGCTATATGCTGAATACTTCCTACTCTGTTCAGCACTTGGGCATTTTGATGTCCTTGTGCACTGAGGTAAAACATAACAGCATTGTTTTAAGCTTGTTGTGGAAGAAATGGTCTCTGTTGAGACCTGACCTCAAACTATTCAGTTCCATTTTGATGAACTGGAAAGCCAACTAAGAGCCGGGTCTTATTGCCCAGCATTAGTGCCCGACCTCACTGATGTTTTTGGACCTGTATGAGGGAAAATCCCCACAGCCAGGTTCCTAAATTTTGTGGAAAGCCTTCCTGGAAGAGTGGAGGGGGTTACCTTATATTTATACCCGTGGTTTTGGAATGGCATCTTCAAGAGTCTCATGTATTCAGATGTAATGTTCAGGTGTCTACACACATTTGGCCACGTAGTATACATGTACAGCACATGGTAAAACATGTTGCAGCATATTTTCCTTCCGAGTTATGTATTTATTTACCTGTTGCCTATTTTATGAAAGCCATCATTGTGGTGTTAAATAAAAAAACTTGTGAATGCCATGATGCTGCACAGCCTTCGTATCTTTTTTCCACCTCTGCTCCTCATCTTTGCACAGTCGCACACAAAAACAAACACACACACACACACACCCAAAGCTTCTGCCTCTCGCTGCAACACAATGTCAGAAAACACCCACCCAGACCCCGCTCTGTGGTTAGATAAACATCTCTCTCCTGATAGAATCCATATTTTCTCTGAGATCAGCTTCCTTAACGCCACACCTCTCACAATGGCGCTCCTGTCTGCACCAACCACAGGCCATCGCTACAGTGATAGTTCCCCAAGCAACAACAATGAAAACATCCCTTTTTCTCTCACGGTAACATGTAGTGAACCCTGAGAGTCTGAAGATAGCATCTGCATAAACACAGACCTATATTGTGGGTCCATAAAGACAGAAACAAGAGAAAGGTTAGACCACCAGCTACTAGTGCTGAACTTCTGTCAAAGACTTTGCATGGCAGTTTTGACACATTAGGTAAGAGATGGATAATCACAAAATATTTGGAATACCATGATGACTGAATGTTTTATTTAATCCTTTCTTTAGCAATGTTAAGGCAAAAGGAGACTCTTCTGGAGAGATGGAACACCATTCTTCCAGAAGATATTCCCTGAGTTGTAGCTTTGATCATGGTGATGCACAGTGTTTTCCAAGCGAGCAAAGAAAGAAAAGGTCAGTGTGGATATTCTAACATAGCACATTATTGGATAGCTGCTGATGATAATTCATTGTCAGTGGGTTTTAAAAAAGCAAGCAGCCTTTCAGGCAACACACACACTCTGATAACCCAAACAGATGACAGACTGATGGCGATAAAGAAACCTGCGCAGTTACTGATAACATATGCATGAAAGCTATAAAACACCCATAAAACTCTAACGTGTTTGTTGTGTCTCCATAGCTACTGTTTTTTTTTTTTGTTTCTAAATTCTGAATAAACGCAGCATACTGTTTGCATCTGGAACTGAATATTATTAGTGTGTCAATATCTTGTGTTGTTCTTCTGTCTGTGGCTTTGATGTTTTACTTCATGTGTGGTTTTTCCCAATTTGCTTTAATAAGAACTATAATGCTTCCTGATACAGAGTAGCATGTTCACAAACACCAGCAATGTAAGCAGAAGCAACTGCATCCTGTTAATTAAGATACACCTCTCCTCTCTCCTCTCTCATCTTAGTCCAAAACTCTAAATAATAATTCCAGTCTGTCTTGATGTTTGATGTCTCAGCCTTATCCTGTTTAGTGTTGAAACATCAAACTCCTGAATGTAACATAACAAAAAAAAAACCTTAAATAATCCCACGAAATGGTTCTTATTACTTATAAAGCTTCTACGGCCTTTCTGTCCTGTCAAGCATAAACTTCCATGTAAACAGTGTCCCTTTTCTCACGAGAATGCAGGCTGTAACACATATAGTGGGGGAGCATGAATGAACCTGTTTTTCTGTGCTGTAGGTACAACCAAATGCCCACTAGACAGTTGAGCCAACAGTTTTGAGCAACCCACACTTTGGCATGGCCATTATGGAGCTTTATCGACCTCCCACTGTGAGAGACTCGAGACATTCCTATACACTGCAAATGCCCTTATGGTTGATTATTATAACTGCCTTCCGACATACCTGAATTGTCAGAGCAAATTATTACTCTGGTTTATGGTGGAAATTGCACTTGGTGTTCTGACAAAGCAAGGACTACTGGGTGGTTGGCCTTAGGAAGAAAATCATTTGAGACCATCGAAAAATTCTAAAGCATAACTCTTGCTTTTGACTTCACAGTTGGTAAGTAATATGTAGGGATTGGAAAAAGTTGGCCCTTAGTTTGAAGCTCCAGACCTGCATGCTGTGAAAGATCTCTGACAAATGGTCATATCAACAAAAGCCACATCCTCGCAGAATTCCTCAGACATTCAGAAAAACACAAATATTCCAGGTTTTGGTTGGATGTACTGAAAGACACTACAAGCCAGAAATGTAGAGTGAATATACAATGCAAAACAAACTCTTTCTGCCTATTAAGCCTCATTGTTTCTGTAATTGTATTTCCTTTAAATACGTATGTGAGGAATCCTGCAGCGCCTGTCTTTTTAAAGACACTGTAAGCAGTTTTCATTTAATTCAATCTTTCAGTCATCATTTAATTTCATGAATTTCAATGTTGTCGGTACCAGATGGATTGGTCTGAGTATTTCACAAACTGCTGAACTTCTGATATTTTCCCGCACAACCATCTCCAGGGTTTTATAAAGAATGGGTCAAAAAAGGACAAAATATCCAGTGAGCAGCAGTTCTCTGGGCAACAGTGTCTTGATGTTGCCAGAGGTCAGAAGAGAATGACCATAGTAGTTCAAGCTGATAGGAAGGCAACAGTAACTGAGATAACCACTCATAACAACCAAAGTATGCAGAAGAGCATCTCTGAGTGCACAACATGTCAGACAATAAGTAGAAGACTCCTGCTAGCAAAGAACAAGAAACAGAGGTTACAGTTCACACAAGCTCACCAAACTTGGACAATAGTAGATTGGAAAAATTCAATTCAATTCAATTTTATTTATATAGTGCCAAATCACAACAACAACCTCAAGGCGCTTTGTATTGTGGGTAAAGACCCTACAATAACACAGAGAAAACCCAACAGTCAAAACGACCCCCTATGAGCAAGCACCTGGCGACGGTGGCAAGGAAAAACTCCCTTTTAACAGGAAAGAACTCCCTTTTAACAGGTTGCCTGGTCTGATTAGTCTCAATTTCTGCTGCGACATTCAGATGGTATGGGCAGAATTTGGCATAAACAACATGAAAGCATGAATTCATCCCTCTATAGCTGCTGCTGGTGGTGATATGATGGTGTGGAGATTTTTTTTTGGCCCAGATAGCACGGCATGTCACAAAACTCAAATCATCTCAAACTGGTTTCTTGAAAATGACAAAGAGTTCAATGTACTCAAATAGCCTCCGTACTCAGTAGAACTCTGGTGCCAAATCTGCAGCAACTGCATGATGCCATCATATTATTATAGTCCAAAATCTCTGAGGAATGTTTCCAGCACCTTTTTGAATGTGGGTCCAACCTGGCAAAGTGTGTCTAATAAAGTGGCTGATGAGTGTATTTAACTACAAAGGTGAAAGTGCCAGTTTAGGCCTATTGCTTCTCTGATTCATGTTTCATGATTTCCCTGACTGCCATTCATTTTACAACAACCGTTATTCTTCTAACCCCTTTTCATCATTCCTCTCTTTCTTCTCCTTTTCTTTCCTACAGTTGAGTTTTTAAAAAAAAATCTATTTAGCTTCCCTGGCAGCACGGTGGTGCAGTGGTTAGCACTGCTGCCTCACAGTTAGGCTAACATCTAGAAGGCCTGGGTTTGATTCTACCTTGGCCCAGGCCTCTCTATGTCTGTGTGGGTTTCCTCCCACAGTCCAAAGACATGCACTTACTGGGGTTAGGTTAATTAGCCCATAGGCGTGAATATGAGTGAGTGACTGAGGTTGTCAGTCTCTCTGCGTTGGCCCTGCAACAGGCTGGCGACCTGTTTAGGGTGTACCCTGCCTCTTGCCCTATGTCAGCTGGGATAGGCTCCAGCCCCTCCTGCGACCCTGACCAGGATAAGCGGAAATGGATGGATGGATATTTAGCTTCTCACTTTTCCTAATTCTTAATTTACCTCACTGCATTGTTACTATTATGGTTCTTGACATTGTTGCCACTCATTCAGTCACTGAGTTGAGCCTATTGTAATGGCTCTTATTCCCGACATTACATCACATACTTTTGTTTTCTCATGTATAAGATCTCATGCAGTCATGTGGCTGCTTTGATCATAGTGTTATAACATTTCATGTTTTTTAATAAATTCATTTATTCTCTTTCACTAACCTTTCTTCTCCTCCTGCTTCATTAGACTTTGGAGTAACTGTTGTTGTGGCAGCACTGGCAGTCGTGCAATTAAACTTGTGTTTTTTAATGGCCAAATGCTTCATGAACCATTTGTTTATATTACCTCAACTCTCAAAAAGCATGAACTTGGCATGCAAAACTTCCCTAACTAATTAGACCAAATGTTACCCTCGGCAATACATTTTGGATTAGCAGGGCCTCCAAGGAAAAGCTATGACATACAGCGTGCTTGGATTTATGTTATTGCTGTTGTTCTAATTGGGCTAAATCTGGTAAAAAAAAAAAAAAAGAAAGAAAAAGAAAAAAGAATCTTTTAAAGTGTATCCACCCTGCCTCTGGAATTCTGAGTGCTTACATATGAAGGTAATCTGTTGTTTTTGCTTTGATGGTGACAATCAGTGGAAAGCAATGTGACCAGAGAGAGTGAGAGAGGGAAAGAGGGAGGGAAAATGCCAAAAAGGACTGTTGAAAACAGTGAACTTATGTGTTACTATAATCCGTGCCCCTCTATGTAACTTAGGTAAATATATCTGTACCAAGCCTTATTCTTTCTTTGATGCCAGTAATCTGTCACACCTGCCAAAAACTTAAAGAAGAAAGTAATTGGAACAGGAAAAGAGGAAAGAAAAATGTAACATGAACTGATGATTACATGTGTAATTTGAATATGCAGCATATGGTGCACAAGCAGTTCCCTTTCTTTACGCACCAGCGGCTGCTCATACATTTAATCATTTAATGTTTCTCCTGTTTCATGTTCAATTATGCACATTTTGTTATGCCTTTACATGCTTTTCACCTGCAAACACACAAACGAATTCTATTGTTTTCCTACCTATAATGGGGTGCAGACATATGGACTGTTTTTGTTCCTCTTTTGGTAGGATTTGTTGGTGAAAATCTACTAAAAACAAACAAATCCCGCAACATCATCTGCATCACTCCTGCCTCATTCCTTTGGGAATGCCAACAATAATAAACAGGATTACAGTTTAGCAAACATGATGTAAAAAATAAACTGACCACTGAACTCACCTGACCTTGACAAAGGCACTGATTTACCTTTATCTGATCTTAATGTCTTCATTTCTCTGTCAGGTTTTCAGTGAATAAGTCCCGACATGATTTTTTATCATCTTTCATATTCCCTCTTTTATGGGTTGCAAATCAGTCTTGTCTTATCCCCTAATGGCTTTAGAAGAACATAACTTGTGATTCATATGCAGCTAACTACAGCAATATGTTCAGTTAGTCTTCACTAGGCTTTTGGTTTCATACTTTTTATATGAACTTGGTAGTTTAAATTCCTGGATTATAGTCCTGGGTTGCAACTATCAGACATGCAATTTACAAAAACCACATCAATTATGTATACAAATTGGTTTAAAATGACTGGTATAGCCATGATTGGTCTGTTGAGGGTCAGAGATGGCAGGGTGAAGAGGGGCAGGTTGGACTGGATGAAAGCTTGTGAGCCTCAGAGGTGATGAAGAACTTAGTTAGGGAATTTCAGTGAGGTAACATGTCTCCGTGAGATCTCCCTGATTGCTCCTGTATTGAGAAACTGAAAAATAGAGTTTGGGGTGAGGGTGTGACAACTGAGACAAACGGGACAGAAGAGGATTAGACAAGCCGATATAAATTATAACAGGAAATTTAATTAGAGTGAGATGTGGTCTTGTTCCCAAATCTAAGTTATAATCTCATCAAATGGAAGATGAACCCTGCACATTCAGGTGACTTCAGTTTGTGTGCAGGGGAAAGAAAAGTGAAAAGCTAAAGTGGTCTGCAACTTTTGTTTTTACTTCTGTTTTTAATGAAAAAAGGACAAGCACATGAACATTGCAAACTGCTCCCAGGCCGGAAACAACTATCCACTGCTGCCAACATGACACAGAGTCGTTGCAAGTGTGTGCAGAGATAGCATGCTGACACAAAGCTACTGTTGTAGTGAGGAGCCCTGAATGACATTAAAGGTTAGTCTATACCAACCCCAGCCAAGCTACCAAAGCTTACCTTCAACAGGTAACAAAAGCGGTGATGAGCAGTCGGGCTTTTAAACCCTGTAGCCTTGATTTATACCTGTCGCTGTTTCCTACAGGAGGATCACTTTAGTGATTGCTGTGAAGTTCTCTTTGGGATGGTTTTTAGCTTTGCAGCTGCACTGTGTTTATGGAAAAAAGATTAAAAGAAAGATAAATTGTGTGTCCACTGATGGTGGCCTAGGGGACTGTGTGGGGTACTGTAGCCTAGTTTTAAAAAAAAATTATTTTGTAAAATAGTTACCAGCATGGAAAATCAGATTACCAGCATGGATAATCAAAGGAATGGACAAATCCAGCTCCTTTTTCTTTGGCCTTGAAAAGAGAGTGGCTGAAAGGACGACCATGCACTGTTTAAAAGTTTCTAGTGGGAGGTTCTATTCTGACTTATTAAAAGCAGAACAATGCGATGATGGACAGTGACGTTCTCCTATCAGACCTTTCTCAGCTCTCTGACTCCGACAAGGCTCTCCTAGATTGGCCTGTGCTGATGAACTGTTAAAGGCTTTGTCTCAGATGACCTTGGG
The DNA here is from genome assembly GCA_024447675.2 of Pterophyllum scalare. Taxonomy (NCBI): domain Eukaryota; kingdom Metazoa; phylum Chordata; class Actinopteri; order Cichliformes; family Cichlidae; genus Pterophyllum; species Pterophyllum scalare. Next base: position 3,421 of record JAMQGT020009490.1, on the reverse strand, counting down.
ATGGGCTCCTGGGATAGATGGTCTTCCAGTGGAGTTCTATAGGACTTTTTGGGATGTTATTGGAGAAGACCTGTATGAAGTCTTAACCGAGTGCATTAGCACTGGAAAATTGCCACAGAGTGGTAGAAAGGCTGTTCTGACCCTGCTACCTAAAAAAGGAGATCTAATGAATTTTAAGAATTTATTGATAGTGAATTATAAACTGATTCCCAAGGTTCTGGTGAATTGTCTGAAACTCTGTCTGGGGTCTATTATTCATAGGGATCAATTATACTCTGCCCTGGACGTTCAATCTTTGACAATCTGTTTCTTATGCGTGATGTTTTAGAATTGGGCAAGTTGCCCTTTATCAGCACAAGTTTACAGTTTGGCAATAGAGCCCATGTTATGTCTTCTTAGGAAAAGGGTTTGTTTGCATCTACAGCTGGACATTGTAAACCAATTGTTCTACCTGCGTATGCAGATGATATAAATGTTTTTATCAAGAGGGATGGAGATATAAGGGAATTAGAGACATGTCTTCAGGCCTACCAGAAGGCATCCTCTGCTAAAGAGAACTGGGCAAAGAGTGAGGCTTTGCAGTGTGGTGACTGGACTGAGGTCTGTCCTCCAGATTTACCAGGTGAGTTGCACTGGAAGGACACTGGACTGAGGGTTTTGGGGGTTTATTTAGGCTCTGGGACTTGGGTTAAAAAGAAATGGGAAGGACTAGTACAGACAACAGAAACTATCAAAGTGGAAATGGGTGCTAGGCCAGATGCCTTATAGAGGTAGGGTCCTGATTGTTTATAACTTAATGGCCTCCTCCTTGTGGCATCACTTGGCTATATTAAATCCTCCTGTTGGACTTCTGGCAGATTCAGAGGAAGTTGGTGGACTTTTTTTTTTGGTTAGGACATCACTGGTTAAAGGCAGCTGTCCTCTCTCCAACCCAGTCTTCACACTGACATCTTATGACTGAGTTTGAAGCAGAGAATTATGAGGGCAGGAGTTACCAAGGCAAAGCATTTTCTGTCACCTGTGGAGGACACCTGAATAGCTCAGTCAGCTGACTGGGCTGAATTCATTGTGGTTGATGGTAGCTCTTCTTAGGCTCTGACACCGTTTCCACTGGAAACGATGTCGTTTTGATGCGTTTCAGAAACGATCTGCGTTTACACAGAGACGCGCGAAATTGTGAAAATGATGTAGTTCCCATGCCAGGCCACAAGTTGGCGTTGTTTCTTTGTTGTTGTTTTTTTTTTTTTTGCAAAGCTTGTTTACGCAAGACGTGCATGCGTGGAGTGACACAGTAGGAAGCGCGGCAAACTGTTCATTATTTATAAAATGGCCAATGTGAGAGGTTTTGTGTGGACTGACGATGAGGTTGGATTGCTGCTGCACACAACGCTGAATTACAAAACGGCAAAAACACAAGAAAAGCACAAGAAGCACTCGTGAATCCGTGAGTATTGTTTATCAATTTACACGCGGAAAAATGTGGTAGTCGCAACCATAGTGTGCATGAGGGAGTCACCCGTTTCCAAAACACGACGTATTCATCTGTTTACACGGAAACGCTCCACTCTGGACACCGTTTCCGAAACGCATCGTTTTCACTCCGTTCTTGTGTAAACGGGAGGCCTAAACGCATCAAAACGACTGCACGAATTAAGCCTTGTATATGGCCTGCATAGTGTTGGAGTACTTGAGATCAGTCTTGGTCTCCAGACCACTTTTTGATGGTCTCGGTCTTGTCATGGACTCGGACATTGCGGACTCGGGATTTTATTTCTAGACCAGTCGAGACTGCAACTGTGGAAATATCACTAAATTGCCAGAGTATTGTCCAATTTATCTGTTAACATACTTGCTTTTACTGTATACAAAACATACTGATTCAAGTCCAACAAAGGTTGCGCTCCTCTGCCCTCTCCCCGGAGTGCACCTTGCTGACTCCACCCCGGCTAGGTCACTGCTATTATCGCAGCAGATCGATCAAAATATCGATAATATCGATACCAATGTTGGTATTGGCATTACCAGTGTAGTGAGATCGTTACTTGAGCTTCAGTTTCTCTCCTACATGCAGTGCTGCAGTTTCATCAAAGATGCGAGCTGGCTGACTGTTTAAGTGCCACTCCTGTCACAGCACAGAGCAGGCACACTTTGCTCCTCCTCTCCCCAGAGGGTTTTGGCGTTATACTGTCTCGTGACATGTAACATATTTTACTTGGGGAAAAATAAAGAATTTGCTATAAAAACATTTAAAGCAAATTCATTTTTTTTGTACAGTTTGTTTATTTAAGAAAACATTTAGAAAATTAGTGAATGAAGGGATATTTTTTTTATTAAATTTTTGTATTATACTTTCTTAACACAAATGCAAAAAAAGTTTGCATTTGTTCTTGAGTGATGATTTTGTACACTTCATGTACGAAAGAAAAAAAAATCCAGACATCAATGTACGGGGAAAATTGTTTTGTTAATGTTCTATTGTTTCGGAACAATAACTTTTATTTTGATAAACTATTTTCTACTTACCTATAAACTTTGCCCAGTTCTATCTTGGGTTTTAACTAATTAATGATCCAAAGGAAAAAAAATCACAAACCAATTAAACTTCATGAAAACTCTTCATAATTATTAAAAGGTATCGGTATCAGTATCGGCGATACTGGCCCTGTATTTACTTGTCATCGGATTGATACCAAATCTTGCACTATGGCACACCACTACATTGAGCAGCACAGACATGAGGAGTGATTGACAGTGCTAAGACCCTCCTCCTGGCTCTGATTGGTTGTTTTTGCCTGGGAGCAGTTCAAGGAGGAGGTGGAGGAGCTCATTTATTTTTCACAGATTATCTGTGTCATACTGTCGTGACATGGAGACAGTTTTAACAAATATGTAAAAACAGGTTTTTATAAACGTTACATACTGCAGCTTTAATCTGTACAAGAGAGAAACTTGTGGCTTTAGTTCTTACTGTTGATGATTGATTGCCATTTTTTTCAGTTTTACACATTTAGCTATGTGGTTTTGAAGTGGCACCCATTTTCACAGAGATTGTTGTTGGTTTAAAAACAACAACTTTATGTATTGTTTATGAAAGGCAGAGAAAAGTTAAGGCTATTGTGATGAACTATGACATAATTGTTTTACATTCTTTGATAAATGATGGAAGTCACCCAGGAGTATTAAATAAAGATGGCTACATTTATTTGAGCTGTGAGTGTTTAATATCTGGGTGATTTTATGGGAATGTGGATCTTTAAGGTCAATTTGAGAAGTGATTTTGATCATGTTTCACATTTTATTGTGTCATGTAGTGTGGGGCACTGGTCTTGGTCTCGTCTCAGTCTCGCCCTCCCTCCCTCAGTCTTGGTCTCGACTCGGTCTTCGACCCTAAAAGTCTTGGTCTTGTCTCGGTCTCGGGTTA
>JAMQGT020009488.1:0-41782 GCA_024447675.2 Pterophyllum scalare | reverse complement strand
GTGTTATGTCACTCGTCTTCGTTCAGTTACGTATTGCTAAACAAATAAAAAGTCTTTCACAGTTACCAACTAAAATCATTCGACATCCCACCCTCCTTTGAAGACCCTCGCTGTCCTCCTATTTCAAGAGAACATGACACATTACAGCAGTTTTTTTCCCCTAGGAGGTAAGTTTTCTCTACCTCAGCTCTACAAACCACATATCAGTCCACCTCTGGTTACAGCTTGTCATTTCACATTATATAACTTGAAAGCACTCCAGCTGGGGAGCAAAAACGTGACGTGTGCGATGGTAGATGATGAATGGTACAGAGACAGGAAAGGTGGACACCAGCCCACTATAGCTTCATGCACCTAGCTGGCTTTTAACACAGGACTGTAATACTGTTTGAATACACAGGCAGAAATGGAAAACCTGTCTGCGACTGCTGGTTTACTACGAGCACATTCCCTGCTTCACCGTAACGCAGTGTAAGCCATGTATGGTTTACCTTAACAACTTTATAATCCACAAGCAAACACTGCATGGGATGGCAAGCTTGTGCACACAGTGACTGTAGGGATGTAGGCCACAATGTTACTGTACAGTTAACTAAGACTGCAATCCTAAGTACAGCTTAGGTCTGCAGATATTAAACTTCTAGGTTGCGCTCAGTGACGCAAGAGCACACATTGCCGGCATTTTGAGAAGTTAAATACACACAGTTAAAACACAAAAGCTCCCTTATAGTCACATCCAGACTCGAGAGTCTCCTCAGAACACAAACATTTAATCCTGGAATCACAGCAAGCTTATGAAACCACCATCAAAATGTAGGAAAAGGAAGTTCTTGGAGGCAGATGAGATTTTTCTGAACAGGAGGGATCTCTCTCCTTTTTGAGAGAGAGAGAGAGAGAGAGAGAGAGAGAGAGAGAGAGAGAGAGAGAGAGAGAGAGAGAGAGAGAGAAGAAAGCAGCACCAGAGGCCCAGCCCATGACAAAACAAAGAGATTAAATGACCTGTGAATGTGACTTTCCATTTTTCCATCAGCTCTCGATCAACTTAGAGGCCTGCTGCCCCCTTCTGGAGGCCAGGAAGACATCACCAAGAAAATAACACTCTTCCTGTTCACAAGCATTCATATGTTCTTCCTATTAGGGACTTTACAGTTGACCAAATGCGCAAAAAATGACAATCATGATGATATGTGGATCCCAGATGTAATAATTCATTTGCACCCAGCACTGTATGAAAAGACTAAAGCAGCTGTATTCTAATTAGTCTAAAAATGTATTGAGTACACATCAGCCACTCGCTTCATCAACATACATTCAATACGATATTATCTTGTGGGTTTGCAATGAAATCTAAGTGAAATCTGCACTCTTGACACACAATTCCAAAACAGAATGCAAACATGCAGGGCCCCCTCTGAAGTGAGATTTCAGTGTTGGCAAGGGCCAAATGTCAACCAGCTCAAACAGATGGTGTTAAGAGCCGAGCTGAGAGGCTGACCTTGGTTCGGGACTGACTAGGGGTGGAATGACAACGCAAGGCACCCGGTGTTTGTTTTCAGTGGATGTTGTGAACATCAAGAGAGCCGAGTGTTGTTGCCAAGAAGGGAAGGTGAAGTCGCGTCAGGGCTGCTTGCTTTGCTTTGCAGGTGCTTTCAGACGCTGTGGGATGTTGTCAAGCTGCCACTATGACAGAAAAATGTCGGGACTGGATGAACAGCAGAAGGAATGTTTTTGATAACTTTGTAATGAATAGGATAAAATATAGGCTACTGGTTAGTTGATCCACATTTTTTTTAAGCTTGATGGACATGTCTCACCCATATATTTTTTTCTTATAATCATCTATATCTAAATTTATATAGCCCATTGTTTTTTTGTGAATTTCCCAGTGTCTATAAAACATCAGGAAATAGTGAAAATGTCCACCACAGACTTCAACAGTGTTTTGCTTAACAAATCTAAAAGGTGAAATCTAAAATTTACAGCAATGTAAAAGAGAGGGATGTGAGCTACTTGTCATGCTTAGGGAGTTGAAAGCACTCGGTGTTTGGCATTTTGACTGGTAACTTACTTAAAATGCTCAAAATATCAAAATTACTGTCATAATCTTTTATTGTTCAAGTAATTTTTTCAGCCATAATTACATTTAATCAAGTGCGATTGAGGTAAGTTTAGAATTCTGAATGTAGTCGATAAAGATGAGTTAACAGTCGATCAGTTGAAATGATTTTTAAAAATGCCATCCTTACATGTACAACACACTGTCTGCAATTACATTATGCAACCATCTAATCATTACAAAAAAGAAGAAACCAAAACTCAAGCCTCCAGTTTGCTGGTGACGTACTATGCAAAAATTTATGAAGGCATGCCGAAGAGTTCTGACATCTTAAATGTTCCACTAACTCCCAACTACACGGCAGCAGCTACACCGTCATCATTTCTGCCTCGTTACCAACAAGGCAATGTCAGCTCTTCCACCCGGGAACCCTAGGGCATGGTCAATATTATAAAACTGTGAAACAAGCAGGATTTCCATACTCACTTGCAAGCTGTTATGGGGGGGAAATGCCCAACCTTTACAGCTGAACACAAAAATGTGAAATTTCCTCAACTTTTCTCTCTTCTTATCGCCACCAAACAGCAACTGACTTCTTTTTGCCCCCCCTCCTTAAATCTGGGGATTTCTTTTATCCTCATGTTCAAAAGAAAAAGAAAAACATACTATTTTCTCCATCTCTTTCCATTTCTGGTAGACTGAGTACGGGGCTTTAAGAGAAGCAAGTGGGTAGTAGATGGATAAGTGAAATTCACCTCGGCACAAATGTCTACAGCTTGAGAGAAGGCAATTTCCTCTAGCTCTGTTCACAAGCACAATGCTGGAGTCCAAGCTTGGTTACACACTGGTGCTCCTGAAAATGTATTGTCCTTTGGCTAATACCAAAGAAATAAGAATTCTGTCTGATTTGGTGCAAATGTTTCAGCTTGAGTAATGAAAGCATTTCTGTTCAGAGGTTTAGAAAATAGAAGCAGCACAGTATGAATCTCATCTTCTTCTTTTTTTTTTAAACAGTGATAAAGCGTTCCCCTTCTTCTCCTTCATCAGAATGATTACCTTCTAAACACGAGTGAACCTACATTATCGGCGGTCTTTACAGGAGTGGACGGCTATGACATAACGGCAGAATACCGAGAGAGCGAGCCACTTCAGAATATCCCTTTTCCCTCACGAGCTCACTGCCTCCTTTGATCATCAAATTGTTCTCCTGAAAATCCTCTCTGTTCTTGAATTATCTGGGCCGCTGAAGTGGAAGTTGAATTTTCTGTAGAGACCAAAGCTTCTTAAGAGAAAGGGGAGAAGCGGGGAAATAAAAAGATGTGAAAATGACACAAATTGAGTAAGCGTGCCAAAAGCCTGACAGAAGAAAACTTATCAAGGTCTTCAGACGTTACAGCTGAGAACTGATGAGGAGGAAACTTTGCTTTTGTCTCCGTCCACTTACACAGAAGAAAACATATGTTGTGAAACATATTTAGAGTATGCACACGCTGTACGATGGCATAACTGCAACGCTAACCTGAAAATGTACTTCTGAGGCAGAAACACCAAAGAATCAAGGGAGGGTTTCAGAGCAAAATCATTTACAAATACACACAATTAACTTTTTATGGTACAACTGTTGCTGCCCCTGGACCTTGATTAAGGTGCTAACGTGGGGCCGCTTGTCAGTTCTAATGTAAATTGCTCTGTAACTACCGTCAATGGCATCCGGTTTAATTTGCCCAGCTTGATCACCGTTTGTTGTGGTTGCAGTTAAGTACACATTTTCATATTCATGCATATTCATACTGATTCATCCTCTTCAGATGCAGCTGAATTCATTAGGAATGTCTCCCCGTTAAAAGAGAGAGAGAAAACAACGACTGAGCACTGATTTTTGAGTCTTTCATGTCGGTTAAGGCATTGGAGCTGCTTGGGTTTGTTTTTTTGTTTCATACCTACACGACAAACAAATATAGTGCAATTTTACAGAGGCTAAAATTAGTAGGCCAAAGAAAAATACACATTGTCGCCCCTTTAAGGAGTGGAGGACATTCCTACTCCAAGCATAAATACAGACCAACTCATTTGTGAAAATCTCTGTAAACAAATTTTCAGCCTAGTGAGAACCTACTCAAAGGCTGAACTGCTCGTGCCCTGCAGTGGGAGAACCCAGCAGATGTGCTTTTGATTTATTTATTTTTTTTGTAATTTGTGTGTTTGTTTATGATTGTGCATGTAAATTGCCATTTACAGGAGGAAAAAGGCAGGAGGAAAAATTGAGCACTGCCCATTTTGTTTACAGCCACAGATTTTTTTTTTTTTTTGGTATCTGCTGCCTGGTAAGAGGAAGCCTCAACAAGTTTAGAGCGAAGCAGACAGCCGCATTCTCGCACGCAGCAGCTTGAGGGAAAAATCGCTGTGCTCTTCCTGTTCGGAATTCAAATGAATGTGGAAGCAACCCTGGTGCATAAGTGGAAAAAAACACTGAACCAGCTAGGCTAGTTGATCAAAACCAGATAGCAAACCTGCAGACAATTTAACATCGGATTCAATCAAAAATATCTGACATTCATATAATGTTATATACAGTACCAGTCAAAAGTTTGGGCACACTTGGGGTGAGTGTGTCCAAACTTTCAACTGGTACTGTAAACAAAGATAAAAGTCCTAGTATTTAGAAATAAAAAGGGATGTAGGTGATGGTGTTCATATTCAGTAGGCAGTTTGTCAGGATAGACATTCCTACCTGCAGTCCTCAGGCTATAGGTACTCACCAGTGCACCAGCTGTGTATTGATCCACAGATGAAAAGTACTCCCAAGTAAATGCACTACTTACTCCAGGTGTTCTGGGAAACTACTTATGCCTTTTTTCAAAATAAAATGTATTTATATATTTGTAATCTATTAGTGTGGTTCAGTCACACTAGAGCAAAAATAAGACAGCAATCTTCTTGCAACCAGGGGGGTATCAGTGATTGCACTGACTACTAACAGCAACTAACAGTGGCAACGACTACTAACAATTGCAAGGAGACTGCACAGGTCACCTGGTGGGAGGCAACCCGTCTCCAATCAATTACGATCTGACTCGGATTGGCTGTAATCACCGATTGAGACTGGTAGAGGTTTTTAAATAATTGCAGTCTAATTTATAAATGCAGACACATTGCCAACACATTGCAATCAGTTCAGTTTGCACCAATAAGTGAAACTCATCTCCGACGTGTCTCTTTGCAATAGGGGACTCGACTCAACTAGTTGCCAACTTGTTGTATTCTGGTTATATTCCTACATAAAAGCAAGCTTGCTGAGCACCTGTTTTATTTTGCAGTTAAACTGCCATCCTGCAGCAACTACGTCACTATTTGTGGTGTAATTTCTGAACTTTTGTGTCAAATCTATGAGGTTCTGGCTGGACTCTGAACCTAAGTGGTCAATATGAACTTCTGTTTATGTAGACAGCAAAAGAGTTGAAGTTTTTGCTGATTTAGTTAAACACCATATTATTACAAACAGTTTCCATGTAATTGCCAACTTGATCCGATACAGTACAATCATAAACTGGCAGCAGACTGACTTCCCCTTATTGTCATTTTATTCCCATCTTGACACATTAAAGTTGCTCTGAAGACAGCAACTGAAGACTGCAGGTGATTACAGACTTGGTTCCCATCTTTAAACCAACTGTTTCATAGGCAATGAGATGGCAAAGCTCAGTGAAAATGACTGTATTTGTTTTGTTCGTGGCCTCCAGTACGACTGTAGCACTGAAGATTTTGTCTTTTGAAACAACCTTGGAGTGCCAAAGGGAAATGAAATAGGATTAAAATATTGATTTAAAAATGGTTGGGGAACAACTGACAATAAGAAAAAAAATATATAAAATAAGCAGTTTTATCCTCTAATGGCAGGCTCAGCTATTGGTGTTTTAAAACCCATATCTGATTGAAAGACCATCTGATGACAAAACTTACGTCACTCAGACCTGAGACTCACGGGTGTAGAAAGTACAATCCAGGCTGATGTCTGAAGAGGTCAAAACTCCAGACATGGTGGATTTTCTTATAGATAATGAATAATTACATTTTCTACAGCAAGTTTCAGCTTGTGATCTTTGTCAGAAAACATGATCCAGGCAACATTTAAAAAAAGACAGAAAAATGTAAAACCACCCATCATATACATTCACATACATATCAGGTAATGAGTCATCAAGGTCAGCTGGCACAGATTGGTAGCAATTAATATTAGTATCCAAGTTTACATTAGCATCAAAGGCTAAACTGTTTATGTTGCTTGACAATGCTGTCAGCTGCTCTGGAAATAACTTCCAAGTCTTTCTCATAGCGTCTCTGCTAAGTTGTTTAGACAGTCGAGCTGGCTCCATCTCAGCTGTCCAACGCACATGAAGCGTACCTTGTTGTTTCACCTTGCTGCTGTTACCTTCACTGTCTGCTGTGTAAGTGCTGATGCAATCATCCACATTTTAACTATTAAATATCAAACATGTTCGATACCATCAGGATAGCCACGATGAATCCAGAAGCCGTTTGCGAGGCTGTGAGAGTGGTTCTGTAAAAGGCTTCACAGTACCTGATAATCTTGTTCGAACATCAGCGCTGACGAGGTCCTGACTCAGATTTGAATGTTGTGATAAGAGAAGGAATCGAAGGCAAATCCGCCGTAAAGTCCTGTAGTCTGAGCCGGACAAAAAGGATAATCTCTCCTGGCAGCAAGCGGTATTTCAGCAGGATATCTGCATGTAATATGCAGTGTCCTGATGCTGAAGGTGTTGTAGATGCTATGTAGATGCTATGGCTTTGTCTGTTTTTTAATGCTGGTTTTCAGAAAAAAAGAAATGTAACTATTCTTTTGTGGCTGTTGATAAAGTTTACTGTACCACTGTGACAAAGTGTACAGTCAGTGTGCAAAAGTCTGGGCTCCCCTGGGCAACATCTTATATTAGGTTGTTTTATTTTGAAGTGACAGGAAGTATACAGCAAACAGACAATGAAAAAAAATGTCATCAAATGTTAATGCACCGTTACTTTTTTCTGGTAAACTTAAAAAATTAAAATAACTCCAGAAGGTGCAAAGGTTTCAATCCAGTGTCAAAGCAAATGTGTAAAAGCCGCCATGCTGTGGAGTACTTACTAGTTTCACAATAAAGTGTGACGAGGTGGGGCCTGTGAAGATGTCATGTGAAATGTATATTTTATATTATATATATATATATATATATATTTTTTTTTTTTTTTTTTTTTGTCATTGTCACATTTACTTTTGTTTTCACCGTTTAATTACATTAGACAACAAAATGTTTCAGCTAGTATTGAGAAAATAATTACAACTTAGGTTAAAGAAGACCCTTTCACAAAGTCAGCTACATCTTAGAAAAGCTTTATTTTCCATTTCAGAAAGTGTGTGTGGGGGGGGACTCCCTTACATCCAGCAAAATAAATACCTTTTTTTTTAAATTTTAAAACACATTTTTCTTGTCGACAATAAGGATGACATACTTTGGTGTGTGACCATGCAAAAAGATACCAAGGTAACATTTTACTTGTAAAGCCTCAGACCTTTATTAACTTGTTTTGGCCTTAATTAACTTTTAAAGAATCGTCAGCTGGTGTCAATTCAGAGCTGATAAATCCTCCACACTCTTCAGCTCTTGTGGTAGCACTCAACAACCCAGGGCTTCTCTAAGAAACTGCAAAGCTAATTGAGGCTTCCAGGACTGGGGTAGGCTATAAAAAGATATCAAAAAGCTTCCAGCTGTCATTAGGAAATGGCAGTTAAAGCGAACTTTGGAAAGCCACACACAATGTGGAAGACCAAGGAGATACACAGGAGTAGCACTGGGCTATTTCCCCGTGCAATCATATTCTACATGGAAATATTCATCAGAAAAAAAAATCTTACCTGCAGCATTATAGCATGAACTGTGAATAAAGAATAACTTACCAGTGCTTCATCCTCAGAGAGAACATGCTGCTCATCATGGACAAGCACCACTTTAGCCTTGATTTCATCCACTGTTAGACTGTAGAGGGTACAAAATGTGAAAATATATTAGTATTCCTCCCAATTATTTTTGGCCAGTATAATAAGTTTCATCATGATCCACAGAACACGCCATCACCACTGAAACCAAAACCAACCTCCGATTCACAAGGCGTGCGCGCCAGAGCACCTGGGGCCCCACTGAGAGTCACATTTCAGTCTCATTTGCTGTGGCAGGGACTCAAAGTTTTCACCAAAAAAACAAATACTACACTTTTTGATCAAATGCACAACCAGCTGGTAGCACAAACTGACTATATTAAATTACCAATACATTTTGCTATCTGCCACAAGGCTGGGAAAAATGTTCCACTTTTAGTCGAGAGCTTCTCTTTTCTTTTAGCCCGTCCCAGTTTGAATGGCGCACAATACAAAGCAGCACACAGTGCCATCAAAATCCCTCATACCAACTATTATCCTACAACATTTAGATCTTTTTCCTTTGGCCGTGCTTCGCTGCTGTTGTCTTCCTTCCTGAGGTTTTACGTAAACTAGCACTGTGCTGAATGGAGATAATGACTGCATAGCCAGGATCAATCCTAGGAGTCCATCAAAAGCGGAAGTGCAGGCAAACATACAAAGCAAATAGCTTGTTCCACTACAGAGGATCAATGCTAGGGGTAAGTGCTGGAGAAAAGCAATGGCTCGCTCCATTGTCAGGCTGCACAGAGGCCGCAGAGAGACAGCTCTAAAAAAATTAATAAATAAAAAATTTGGTGTGAGGTAAAACTGGCTGTGGCCCCAGTCGTTGAGGGCACATACAGACCTGCATCTTGAGAGCAGGTGCTTTGCAAAGCACAGTAGTAGGTTTCCCTGAGAAAGACAGTAAAAATATTAGAGAACTCACACACATGCACTGATAAATCCTGACAGAGGGGAGGGGATAAAAAGCACAACCTGTTCATGGGCCTTTGGGAGGCTCCATCATGGTTCATTTCCTGAAGCATTTGGTAGACTCTATTTATAGGCCAGCATACTGGTACCAGTTAATCCTGCACCGGGCTGCCAACTGCCTGCCAGCTGGCACAGTGGGCTGCACTTGTATGTGGTGCTCAGGAAGGTTTGGGCTGAAACAATGGTGAGGAAGGCAAGAATCTACCTTAATGACCAATGTGTGGAGGAGGAAATCCCCCCCCTCTCCCCTCCTCATGCAAATATATAAACATCATGCTGAAGACGTGACCAAAACATCTGAAACACTGCATGGAAAGATCTTTAACTCAGCCTACGACACGAACCTGCTGCCTAACCTGCAGGACCGATATTTATACAGACTTAATATTTGTATTAAAGTGCAAATGTGATGATAATTAGCAGCATTTCTCCCTTTGACATATTCCTTCATGCATATCAGAGCAGATTCAAAACTTTAAAGAAAACTAAAATGTTACAGTGTTTGTCATGAAGCAATTACCGGTGACACAAAAATGAGATTAGCTCACAGTATAAATGAGAGAACAATTATCTGTGAATCTGCATTAAAGATAATTAGCAATTCCAATCAAGTGGATTAAGAATTGGATAACATTTCACTAAGTGTCATCTGGGACAAAGCCAAGTGCTTTTTTTTTTTTTAAATACACGATAAAGAGCCTGTAGCGCGCATGATAATCTCAATCAAACTCAGGAAAGTCCCTGGCATCAGGTATACCAGTAAATTTGCATTTATTATAACAGCGACTAAATCGAGCTTGACACTCGGGCATGCGAGCTGCAGAACCGTACCGGAGAAAAATGGTGATGTAGCATACAAGCACAAAGTCTTCACCTCCTGCTTTATTCAAATGGGCATCAGTACATGTCCTGCATCAAGATAGCCAGCTCACCGAATCCACGCACTGACAGGCTGAGACAATGGCTGTATAGAAATGAGCGACACTTGCAGATATTTCAGCTTAGTAATGTGTTTGTTTAAGCGCGAGGCAGTGCTTTAGATGGAGTGGATGGATGGAAGCAGAGCTGGGGAGGGAAGGGACTGTGGTGGGGGGTGGGCTGGAGGGGAGCAGGAGGGCTGAATAATGGTTTGCATCCAATCTTAGGAATGCATAAGTGGGCACATAGCGCGCCGGCAGAAAATCGCTGCACAAGCAGTTCATCCTCGATGCAGCCATATGTTTTATAGCACTCTCAGTTTACTATACCCAGGCCAGCTTCCTTTCCGGGAGAATATGCCCAGTTAGCTTAAGGAGTATTGATTTCTTTTTCCAAGCATGTTGAAGGAAAGTGAGGAATATGAGGGTGGGGAAGGCTGTGGAGAAACAGCATGAAGAGGACAGGCTCATTGGATATCATGCACTCTGTTTTTCTGCAAGCCACTAGAAAAATTTACATATCTTCCCCAGCAGCAAAATGGATGCCATTCTTTTTAAAGCTGGCCAACATCAGACGCTGATCCTGACAGCAACTTAGTTTGGGTAGCTGCGATGAAGGCTGGGAGACTGGGAGAGGAGCAACAAGTGAGCCTGCTGAGACCTGGAGATCGAACAATGCAAATAAGGCAAAGAAATTCTTTTTGAGACTTGCTGAAGAATAAATAGGTGTAGGAGTTCCAGGGAATGAGATGTGTGCATTCGACTCAGACTGATGAGACTTCACTGCTCCACAAGTTAAGGTGGAACTAATGAGTGTAATCCATATTCATACTGATGTGAACACCCATTTGTTTTAGAGCACAAGTAAAGCAAAACGGGATGAATGCGGGAGACGACCTATAGTTTTAATCCAGTGTTTTGGATCTTCTTTATCATATTTTATGTTGTTTTGGTTTCACTCTGCATTAGCAGAATTTCTCTTGAGGGGATCTTAAATATATTATTTAAGATGTCCTAAAACTCCCTGAAATTCACTCTGATGGCAAACAAAGCAACTCCTTTAAGTTTTTTTGTTTGTTTGTTTTTGGTGGTATAATTTCATGTGACTGCTGGTGGCTGGTAAATTATTATGAATGGAGTCTGTCATTAATCGATTTGGGGGGAAAAAAATTGTTCAAAGGCAGGAGATCATTTGCCAGGAGAACATTTAAAGAAGGATTTGAAGTCATCAACAATTAACTTCTTGAAGGACATTCAAAGCTCTTCTTTGGATGTTTCTGCCTTTTGCTCTTTTCTCTGTCAACATGATCCCACACTACTTCAATAATGTTGAGGCCTGGGCTCCGAGGAGGCCAATCCATTGTGTGTTTTTCTATCCCGGTTTGCTATACTGCACTGGCAGTGTGTTTGGGTTTGTTTTCTCTCTACTATTGTAAGGATTTTACCTTAAAATATAACGCCTTGAGGCAACTGTTGTTCTGAATTGGCACTATATAAATAAAACTGAATTGAACTGAAATTAATTAAATTGAATCTGAGATCAGTGTCATGCTGAAAAATGAAGCTGTTGCCAGTCAGATGCTTTTCAGATGGTATTGTTTTTCCATAATTCCATTAATTTTGACAAGATCCCCTCTGGCTGAAATGCAGCCCAAACCACAACAGAGCCTCCACTGTGTTTTATAGATGGCTGCAGACACTCACTGTTGTACATGTCCTCTGTACATACTGATGACAATTTGAACCAAAAATGTCAAGTTTGGATCCATCACTCCATCAGACCTGATGGAGTTACAACTGATTTTGGTCTAGTTCTTGTGTAATTTGGCATACTTAAGCCTTTTCTCCCTATTTCCCTTCCTTAGTAGGGTTCTAGTCAGCGGTTTATCACCCAGCGGTGTGCCTTGCTCAGGTGCCGTCTCGCCAGGCTGAGAATTTCAGCAGTTAGCTGTCAGAGCAGATTGCTATCTTAAAAGTTAGCTAGCGCTGCGGCCATTAGCATTAGCAAGCAGTTTTTCAGTACATTGGGTCAGTACCTAGAGCCCTTCCCCACCCCACCCATTGTATGATCACACTGGCCTGTAAAGATTTTTCTGGCTAGAGCACTGCTTAGGAACATCTTCTTGTAAGCCACCGTTCCACTGAGACCATTTCTGATGAGGTTTCAGTGAACGGTAGATGAGCGACTGTTTCTTAAGGACATGACTTTCAGATGCTGTTCATCTGCTGTAGTTTTTTAGACCTGCCCCTTCTTCTTTTGTCCTCCACTTTTCCAGTTTCATCACATTTTTTAAGGACACACCGCACACAATCCCAATATACAAAGTCTCTGACTAATAGCTCTTCAGAGAGTCCGAAGAGCAATTGCTCAAGACCATTTTAAACAAAGTACAAGACAGTCTGGCTCCTTCGAAGCAAAATATAAGGGTGGCTCAAGACCTTTTTTCCACAACAGCGTATGCTGTAATAAAAATTTTTTAGAATTGGATGTCACAGCAATATAAATAATTTGACAAAAAGCCCATTCACCCCGGCAGGAGCAAAACCCAACAGTGAAAATTGTTTCAGTATAAAAACATCACTGTTGGCCTTCAAAAACCTGAATCAGTGGATCTCTATTATGCAGAACTTTGCCTACGTAATCAACAAACTATTTATAGAACATTTCTAGTTTTTTTAGCACTTTAAGGCCGACACTTCACACACACACACACACACACACACACACGTGCTGATTTCTGGACTCATTAAAATGGGAAACACTGGCCAGAACATGAAAACAAAAACTGGACTCAAAAGGTTCTTAAATTATTTACCTGCCATCTTTATTGCTATCCAGTAAGTGGAAAATGCCGGTAACTGAGCTGTTCTGATGTCTGATGAGACCTAAAAAAAAAAAAAAGAAAAGGAAATCACATGGGGTAGAGTGCAGAATTATGTGACTGTTTAAACAGAAACCACTCCATCTGAATGCAAACTGAGAGGCAGGAATGAAGAAAAGGATGGAGCTGGATTTAAAAAATATGGGAGGGGTGGAGGGCAATCAGGCAATGAGTCAGTCACGCTGCGCAAGAACATTTGGTTTCCCTGTAGGAAAAAAAAAAAGCATGTCAGAGTCCAGAATGCAATCAGGAGGCTTTGTGCTGTAACGGCTGGTATGACAGTGATTTCCCTCTTCTCCATTCATGTACACAGGCAGATGAAAAGGAGACGCAAAAACTTCCTCAACCCCCTTTTCCAGCGAGCATGTGACCCCAACCGATTCATTCTGTGTATTCCACTCACTGGGAGTGGAAGGGAGAGGAAGTTCTCTTATGTTCGGCACCGAGCGTCTCCCGTGTCATCAGCAGAACAGAGAATGTAAAGGGGGTAAACTGATTGGCCCCTAAGTCTGGGGAAAAGCACTTTACATAATGCTAATTGCACATCCGCCGCAATTATCTTTCTGTACTAATTACAGAAAAGCTAATTTTGAAATTAGCATTTCTTCCCAGTGTACAGTAAAGCAACTGTGCTAAGTGTGTGTGTTAAAAAAACATACACCCCCTTTTCACAAATCCAGCCTTGCCAAAATAAATCCATATTTATAAAGGCATGCTGTTTGGGGGATTAGAAGTTTTAAAAGATGCAATATCGAACACTACTCCTTGACACCCACCACATAACTGGGAGCTGCAAATGTCTATGGAGGAGCCAGATTCCTCACCCCCCGTTGTTGACTGTATTCAACCCTGGGAGTTAGACCAGATTAGCTAATATTCTCCTGCAATACACACAGCATCTGTCATATTAGTGGCCTATTCTTTTGTTTGAACAGCATTCTATTCCCAACCTAATGCTTGACATTCTCAACCCATCCTCCGGTCGCTCTGTCTCGCAAAAGTGAGCGCGCAAAGGAGGACGAGAGATGGTCTCATCCCTCCCCTCTACTGCAGAGCTGTAGCTATGAAAAACAACCATAAGGAGGATGGATGGAGACGAAGGCAGGGGAAGAAAAACAGAGTGGATGCAGCGGGTTGGTGGGCAAAAAGGTAAGAGGAAGAGTCGAGAGGAATGAGGAAAATAAAGGTGGAGGGAGTAGGAGTGAGGAGAGAAAAAAAAAAGAGGGGAAAGAGGTTCAAGACACTGGCTCTTTAGGCCGTTGGCACATATAGGGGGCTATGTTTGCTAATGGACACCATCAGTCATCCACCCATGTTGCCCGGGCAATATCACAGGGAACTCGTAATATAAAAGAGAGGCACAAAGAGAACAGAGAAAATGGAACATATCAGCAGGAGACTGCAGATCTACGCCTAGCCTACAGACCGTGCTTTCTTTGTTACTGTAGGCTCGCTCTGCACTCCAAGGCTAAGAAAACACACACTTCGCTGTCTTTTATACACTGCAAGCGAGATTTACAAGAAGGAAATTACTGCTTTATGCATGGGGAAAAAAAATAGCTTTGAAATGGAAATAGATCAAAAAAGGCTGCGGGTATTGCATTGAACTTTTGCTTTACCGAGGAGACGGTGTAAATACTGAGATAGAAACCTGAAAATAAATATTTTAACCTAAACGGTGCATTTAATGGTGAGTCTTCACAGCACCAGAATGACTCAGACTGTGCATCACGTTCAGGGAAAAACACTGCAGCTCAACAAGAGCACTGCAGTTACAAAATCAATATCTTACTCATTAGAGTTTGCTCATAAATTCATCAAGGTTGTGATTACAGTTGCTAAGCTAATTGCCTTATTCCCAGAACTCTTTTCAAGGTTCCCACATGGCTCGAAGTGATTTTCCAGGAAATTTTTTTTAACAACCTGGAGCTGATATGAGACACAGGTTATACAAATCAGATAAACGATTGTGCTACCAACTTGAACTTCATAACTTGAAAATCAACTCCTAAATAAGTGCAATTAATAAATAAAATAAATAAAAGTCTACATTCTCTATGAAAAGCTTAACAGCATCACCATTACTCCCATCTGCTTTAGAACCAAAATACCACCAAAATATTTTTTTAAAAAACATGAGATGTTATTTGAGGATGTGAAGGGTTTTTGGAGTTAGCCTCTGTGTTAAGTGAAGGTTTTACCGCTGGCCTGGAAAAAGGTCAAGCCTGATGGAACCTTCGGAACCCTTTATGTTTGAAGCTGTTTGTTTGGTTCTATGAGGATAGCCAAGCTTCTTGTCTATGGTACGGTAACACACTGCGTTTCCCTATCTGGTGAGGAGACTTAAAAGAGGGGATATTATGCTCTCTGTGAGGTTAGAAGTTCAGAATGGGAGGACCATGCCTGCTGTAACATGTGTTTACCCATTCTCCTTCATAAAAACTAATACTCTGTAATTAATGTGTCAGTTACATCCATAAGGATGTGGACAAAGACACACATTTTGTTATTTTGCCTCTGCTCAAATCATGTTGCATTTTTGTTTATGAGTTAGCTCAGACAAACTACTGAACTCCTCAGAGGCACGATAGAAGACATTTGATTTGTCTTCTATTGTGCCAACTATTGTAATTCATTATTATCAGGCTGTCCTAAAAGCTCCCTGAAAAGCCTTCAGCTCATCCAAAATGCTGCAGCTAGAGTACTGACAGGGACTAGAAAGAGAGAGCATATTTCTCCTATATTGACTTCGCTTCATTGGCTCCCTGTTAAATCTAGAATTTAACATTCTTCTCCTCACATACAAGGTCCTGAAATATCAGGTCCAATCTTATCTTAAAGACCTAAGAGTACCATATCACCCCAATAAAGCACTTCGCTCTCAGACTCCTGGCTTACTTGTGGTTCCTAGGATACTTAAAAGTAGAATGGGAGGCAGAGCCTTCAGCTTTCAGGCCCCTCTTCTGTGGTACCAGCTTCCAGTTTGGATTCAGGAGTTAGACATCCTCTATATATTTAAGATTAACCTTAAGCTTTATCAAAAAGGAAAGTTTTATAGTTACGGCTGGATGAGGTGACCCTGAACCATCCCTTAGTTACACTGCAGTAGGCTTAGGCTGCTGGGGGCTTCCTACGATGCACTGAGTGTTTCTTTTGAATTCACCTCATTTCACTCTTTCTGTGTTTATACCCCACTCTGCCTTTAATCATTAGTTATTACTAATCACCGGCTCTCTTCCACAGTATGCCGTTTGTCCTGTCTCTCTCCCCTCAACTCCAACTGGTCGCAAAAATTGCCTGCACCTTCCTGAGCCTGGTTCTGCTGGTTAAAAGGGAGTTTTTCCTTCCCGCTGTTGCCAGGTGCTTGCTCATAGGGGGTTGTCTGATTGTTGGGGTTTTCTCTGTATTATTGTAGAGTCCTTACCTTATAATATAAAGCACCTCAAACTGACTGTAGTTGTGAATTGGTGCAAAATAAATAAAACTGAATTCAATTGAATTGTGCTTTGTTAAAATCCATATACAAAATCCTTCATATACAGGAATACAGGCATCCTCTATATCAATATATACCAACAAGACATGTTTTATCTCATCCTATTTAAAACTACCATTAGCATTTGATCTACATTTTTTTATGTGAATAAGTAAATACACGTCAATGTACACTAAAGACTCAGTGTTCCAGATGGGCACATAATGGTCTATGGCTAAAAGGCAAGAGATTAATCTATTCACCTTTCAAACATTTCCTCCCATATACAATACTGCAAAAGTCTTGAGCCACCCCTCATTCCTTTAAATTTTGTTAGGAAAGAAGGAAATAAGTGCTACGATTTATCTAAAGGTGCAAACATACATGCAGTATATGAATTTGTACAATTCAAATTAGCTTGAAAAGTCAATAATGGTGTTACCACCTTTATTATTCAGCACAATCTGAACTCTCTATGGCAGCTTTCTTTTCACTTCTTTAAACAGTCTTCAGAAATAGTTCTCCATGATTTCTGAAGGACATTCAAAGCTCTTCTTTGGATGTTTCTGCCTTTTGTTCTGTTCTCTGTCAAGATGATCCCACACTGCTTCAATAATGTTGAGGTCTGGGCTCCAGGGAGCGGAATCCATGACTGAAGGTGTTCTATTGCGTGTTTTTCTATCCAGGTATGCTTTTACGGAAGCATACCTTCAACTGAAGGGCTAGATTCATCGCTCGGGTCCTGTGTCAAGTCTTTGCTGATTTTCTTCCTATTTTTAAGAGCATGACTTTCAGATACTCTGCTGCAGATAGTTGTTTAGGCCAGCCACTTCTTCTTTTGTCCTCCACTTGTATAGTTTCCTCAGATTTTTTGAGGACACACTGCACACCATGTTGAGCCAGTAGCCTGGAGAACTATTGCTCAAGACCATTTTAAAAAATTACAAGAAAGTCTGCCTCCTTGTAAACAAGATACAAAGAAATGAGCCATTTGCACAGCACTGTATCTGCAAGTCTTAGACCACTTTAATAAGGAAATCAAATTTAATCCCATCTGTTTTGTGACACCTTATGGACTAAACACAATAAACCTTGCATCACAGATATATAATGCCAATGCCAGGCTCAGATTACAGGTCTGATTTATCCCTGACTTCCTGTCTTAAAAGTTGTGAAAGAAAGGTAAAGGATCTTGGTTAGTACCAATGTTTAATTAAGATTATCTGGAAACGTTTCAAATTTAATTTTTTTTTTACTTCTGACATGTCTGTATTTTGTTAAATATGTAATTAATTACAGAGCTTAAATAATTTGCAAACTGCAACACTTTGTTTTAATTCACATCTCACTCTTCTGAAAATAGGTTTGTATTTTTAAAGCAGAAATATCAAATATTCAGTTTATCAGATGCATTCTTCTCACTGGTGATGACTTTAACCCTAAACCTAATGCCATCCCTATATTTTGGTTATAAGGGAGCAAAACAGACATTTTGGAAAAAAGTGATTTGGGAGAGACTTGGGAGAACAAATTTTAAAAAACATATGAAAGGTTACATCACGTGAAGAAATAACTGTCTGATAAACCAATTATTAAAATTACCTGTCATGACGGTTTGAGTTGTCCTCAGTTGTGTTCATGATAATTGTACATTTAAAAATAGATGAGCTTGTTCAACACAACATGTGTATTTTTCCTTAACAAGATGTATTTAGCAGCTAATGTATTCAGGTACACCCACACATCAAACAATATCTGAGTCTACTGTTTCAATATAATTATAAAGTGGGCTGAACTGTGTGGTCCAGAATATTTTCCCCATTTGGAGTTTTACTTTTAAAATGTAAACAGCCTTTGACGAACTGCTTGAATCATATGTGGAAAATGCATGCGGTGCGGTATGATGCCAGCAAACTAAGCTTCTTTGGCCGCCGTGGCATTCTGCAATCTGTGTACACTTTATTCATGCTATGGGCCATCCACAAATGCACACGAGCAGATTGGAAGTGGCTTGCGAGACGGTCTGCTAGAAAAATCAGGTCAACCAGTGGATTACCGATGAACTTGAGGAAATCGCCTCAAACTGTGGATGAACTTCGATGCTGTGTAGCTTTCCATACTGGATGTACAGTGAAAGAGAGAAACTGCCATGAGTTGCACACCATGCCTCTATATGACGGAGCTTAATACCAAACAAATATCATTAAAGAATGAAATGAACTCAGCGTGAACCCAAAAGCTTATCATGGATGCCATTAGGAAGGAAAGAAAACAAGCGCACACGATCAGCGTCCCTTCTCATTAGCTGGGAATAACAAAGTCTTTGTTATTCAATGAGGATTTACTTCTGATTTCCCAACATGACTTGCAAAATGTGAAAAAAAAATAAAAACTGCATTTCTAACAGAAGAACACTGAGTAGCCCAACTGTGTCTATTAGCAAGCGTGGTTTTATATCCTCCTAATAAAATGTGACATACATATGTGAAGGTGGGACTGTGTGTCAACAAAATCATCTGATAACTTAAAAGGAAAATGGCAAAGTATAATGCTTGTTTAGAATCTAATAAATGCATGGACTGTATACCACAAATACATAAATCAATAAAACTTACGATGCTGTTCTGTCACGTCCCCTAAAAGACCTGCAATATTTCCTTCACTGTACCACACACAATGTGTCACAAGAAACTAATTTTCTTTAAGGGTACAAATAACCTGGCCCTTTAAAACTTCTCAATAACTGCGCATGAAGCCCCGGAGACACGTTTGAGCGACAGCCGCTGTAAAGGGAGAGACTGTTAAGTTCTCCTTTGCAGGCTCAGCTGGTTGTTCTCCTGGCTTTTCATTCTTATTTTGACTCATGTGACTGACAGGTCAGAAATGGAAAGACGAGATATTCAAGGAAAAAAAAAAGTGTCTGTCTTTGTTGTGATGTTTCTATATTTGATTGTAACGCCATACGTGTCCTCATGAGGACAACTTTAAAGGGGGTCATTTAAGGCAATTGTTTTATAGGTGCTTAATCTAATGTTCTCTGCAACCCAAATGTATAATTAAGGTGACTCGTGTGCATAGCATGGGATAAAAAGGCTCTTTAATTGTTGGTTCACAACTATGACATTGATGACAAAATTACATGATGTTAAAGATTTAAAATGGCACACAGGAAAATGTGGTGATTTAGTTAATTGTGTTTTTTGCAAGTTTTGTGGAGAACAAACAAACAAAATGCAGGTGGTTTTCGAAATGAATTAGGGGCATGCTTTAGAAGAATCATAGCCATAAAGTGTTTGATGAATTATATGGCAGGAGTGGGAATCACGATACTCGATAACAATAACAATGATATCGCGAAACACTGATTCTGGATACATCACAGAATAGTGGCCACATCATCTGACAAATATCTCTTTAAAAAAAAGGGGGGGGAGTTGGCCACATGCATTTATTTACTACACTTTGGTGTCTCTGCATATTCATGCATTATCGTTACTGTTGATCTCTAATTGGCTTTAATTCCATTCACCGAGGCCTCGTTTACATGAGAAGGTTTACAGTGGAAATGGTGTCATTTTAAAATTTTCAAAAAGTTGCGAGTTCAGACGGAAAAGTTTCAAAAACAATCTCCGTTTACACAGAAATGCAAGACATTGAAAGCTTTGCAGTTCCCATTGCCAGGCAACAAGTTGGTGGTGTGGATACAGGAGTCACAACCATAATGTGAAAACGAAAAGTATTGTTTTCACGCCGTTCTCGTGTAAACGGGAGGCTAAAATGCTTCAAAACTTCACCGTTTTCATCTGAAAACGTTCTCGTGTAAATGGGGCCTTGGACGCATTCATTTAATAAACATCACCTCAACCAGTCATAATGCGGTGATGCAGGGGTAACTGTTGTGGGAACCTACCTGCAATGTTCAAATAAAAATATCAATATTTGACAGCAGTGTATCCGTACTATATCGAAACAAAAAAGTCAATAGGATATATTGTCACACCAATATTTTATCCCACTCCTGCTGCTGGCAGATGAATTCACCAACAATTAATATCATAAGCAGGAAAAAGCCTGAAATCGCCTGAACACAACTTCAAAATACAACCCCAGATGGATGGCAAAACATGGAGAGCACATGCTGACACATCCACAGAAATGAAAACTGATGGTCGCACCACTTCGAAGATGAGCAGTAATGGAAGTGAAGGACGATGGGGCTGGGAAGACATTTGGGGGGGGGGTGACGACTAGCAAAGGTCATCTTGCACACCTTGGGAGGGGTGATGATGCGTGTTCAGAGAACCGCCAAAGTCAAATGACCTTTACTGCAATCTTGTGTCAAACTTGAGGGCCAGTTTAACACAAGGCAGAATCAATTAAAAGCACTACACAATATTTAGGTGTGTGTTTGATGTATGGCTGAGCAAACAGTAGAATATGACTTTAACTCACTTTAGAAATTACAAAGAGTTTGTGTCACTTGCTCATTTATGTTAAATGTGTGTGTTTTATAGGTCACAACATAAAAGGACTTTTAATATTTGTACTGCGACAATCTAGAAATCTAAAACTCTTCGCTAACTGAACCCAAACAGCCTCCTTGCCCTGCCTTCCCAGCACACACTTAATGATTCTCAATCCATGTGGACTACAGAGCTAAAAATGACTGAGCCCGTTCCCCATCCAGCATCACCACTTTCAATACATTCACATACGCAAGTCTGAACGTCATTTAAATGCCGAGCCAGCTTGTGCTTGCAGTGATAAGGGAATTTTCCAGTGAGTCATAAGCAACTTCTCTCTGAAGGTTTGAGGAACGTAAAAAGAGAGCTGAGGGAAATGCAATATGCTGTTGCTCAGCAATCCTCTCCCAGCCCATTTATTTCAACGAGACAAGCGTCTGAAATTTTAACCCTTCCAGCTCCTGACGTTCTACCATTTCTCATCCTGACCGTCTGACCCGAGGTTCTCGGGCCAATTTACTTTTGTTCGATGCAAGTTCGAGCTGAAATGAAATGAAAGTTGCCCTGTAGCACCAACAATTGCTCATGTCCACAAACTGAAGCAATTTGGTGAAATGAGCAAACGGCTTTAAATGACTCAGACTAAAAACGGCATGACCCTTACCACCATTCCCTGCTTCCATTGCCTTTAACGTTTGCTCTTTGAGTCGGTCGGCTTCGTGCTTTCTCCTCCTGTGTTCCTCCAACTTGACCTGCAGGTCTTCAGCTACCTGCTGAAGCTCTCTGAGCTGAGCCTAAACAGATGACATGGAAACAAAAAAATTACAAAAACAGATTTAGATTTAGAGCCATTTAGGGCTTAGTTTAGAGTAAGTGTGCAAGAAAGTAGCCCAATTAAACAAATAAAAAAACACTAATTTTAGAATTGATAATTGCCATCTTGAAATTCACCACTGTATTTATTCACCTTCATCTGGAATTAAAACTTCCCTCCAATTAACACACTACTGGTTGATTTTATAAGTCTCAAGCAGGGTTATAATAGTTTTGGATTTTACATTATAGTTTAGCTTTAGTTAGTTTTTACTTTTTTTTTCTCTAATTCAGTTCGTTTTAATTAGTTTTCAGAGTGGTTTTGCTCATTTTTATTAGTTTTTATTTTTGGTTTTATGCTTAGTTTTAGTTAGTTTCAGTATTAGTTTTAGTATTTTCATACTTTATCAGGTACCCTTTAAAGAAATATATTCAACAACCAACTGTTCACAGACAGCACCACTACGTGCTAAATGTGTGTAACATTAAGGACACACATGAACATCAACAGGGAGAAACAAAGAAAAATATGAACTCCAAAACTCAATAAATTCTACAGTAACCTCCCAATAAAGTTCAGCGTCAGTGCAGCAGATTAACAACACCTACATGTGATGCTCGACACAAACAAACTCTTTAAAGGAGTCAAAGGTCAAATCCAGCTGCATCCTGATGTTCTCCACCTGAAGCTGCTTCTGTTTTGGAGCTAGCTTGGTTAGACGCTCCTAAATAGACTTGCAGGGTCCTCTGTACACAACCTACGTAAGGGGTCGACCTCATGTCCGCATTTATGCATGTGTAGCTGGATTGTGTGTGTTAATTACCTTGTGGTTGTGTGCTGGTGTTTTTTTGGTCCTCGCTCTTTGTGCTCAGTTTTTTGGCTGCAAACATATTTGTCCCTGTTTTTTCACTTTCTTCATTCCCTCACATCCATCCCGATAGTTACAGGAGTCTCCCTCCAGGAATTTGTTAGTCCTTATATCGATGCTTTGATTATTATTATTCCTGATTGTTATTATCTGACTGATAAAGTAGCCGGAAACCCACAAGGACTAAACAGGTTAATCACAACGTTGCGGGCTGCGTGCACGCCAGGTTAGCTCGTAGGATCAGAGCGGTTTCCGTAGCTGCCCTGTGTGCACTTCTCAGGTGGACTTTGATGTTGGTGTTTTTTCCTGACTGAGGAGTGTTCCGCACATTTGTCAGCATCCAAAACAACACACTCACTGCTATCTGCGCTGTCATAGTAAAAAAAAAAACTCCATATGGGACTCTGCTGCTTAAACTCATATCAATCCACAAGGCTTTAAAAAAATGACAATATCTATAATTTCAGGTTAGTTTTAGCTAAGTTTAGTAAACTCACAATTCAGTTTTAGTTAGTTATTGTTTTTTCCTTTTTAATTTTAGTTTTTATTTATTTCAGTTAACGACAATGTTTTTTCAATTTCAGTTTTCGTTATTTCGTTTGTTTTTCGTTAACTATAATAACCCTGGTTTCAAGTATTGAATACTGGCTGCAGAAAGAATATGAACCACTAAGCCAAGAAAAGTAAAGCAATATTACAACATTTAGTATCAGGCTTGCACTGTAGTTATAGACTGGTACCATCTACACAGTACTGCCACAGTTTGGAAAACACAGTCCATTTCTGGGGTAATGTTAGTCTCTGTTCCCTAGTTGGTCCATTACTTCATTATAGAATACAGTGAATGAGTGTGTCCAAACTTTTGACTGGTACTGTATATCTAGCCCCAACATCAAGTCAAAATTTTTTATTTTGCTCAGCATTTCAAGCACAAATGACAAGGCTGACACCTCAAGCACTCAAAACCACTGTATTACTTTGTACACCATTGCGATTATATATGTATATATAAACAAGAGCACAAGAATTTCTCTGTTGTTCCTTTACATTTCCTCGTCTTTCTTTATGCAGCGATACATCTACCTCCCGACCAGCACCAGGCCGTGTATTTACAAAAAACTTGTACAGCAGCAGCAGGTCTGCACAATGGACTATTTAAATCACTTGCATCAGGAGGTGCTGCTGTCACACCAAATATGACAGCTTTTGACAACCAAGCATAACCTATCATCACTCTCTGTAATAGACCAATTAATATGAAAGAGCAGCAGCTCCTTGTTTGCGTGTGTGTGTGTGTGCGTTCGTGTGTGTGTGTGTCAATTCTGCCTTCCAATCTGTCCTCAGAGACTCTCATAATGCAGTGATGGATTCTGTGAGGTTCAGCTAGGGATGACTACCTTTCTAGGCCATGCTGCTTGCTCTGACACCTTCAGCTTGCAGCAGTGATTTATGGGCTCCATTATGAGGAGTACAAGAACATATTTACTTGTGGAAAAACACCCATAACATGCAAAAAGTTCTTCCAGTTTGTTGAAATAAAGTCTAAAAACACCAAAAACTAATCTAAACCTTCCTGCTGTTGTACTGTAAATTCTTCACAGAAGAAACAACAATAGCTTCTTGGCAAATTCAGGAAACAAGAAAACAAAAGTGGAGAAAGTTTTAAAGATTTTAAGGATAAAGAATCGCAAACGCTGCACTTAATTTGAGTGGGACAATAAACAGAAAGATAATCACAAAGATCCTGAAAGAGGTTTTTATTGAATACCAATTTGTATTCAATTAAACAGCAGCGTTCTTATTTCTGTTTGTTCTGGGGCACATGGGGCTGCAATGCCACACTCAGCTTCTAATTTGATTTAAAAAAAAGTTTTATTGTAAGCATTTTCTTTAACAGCAGTTTCTTCTTGGACCCTTGAACCATGGGAAGAGTTCATTTTTGAGGCATTGTGTAAGGTTTCCAAACACGGGGCCCCTGAGGTAACCCTGCCATATCAATAGAGACACGCTGAGAAAAGAGGATCATAAAGTGCGGCAAGGCTAGGAGGGCTGGGTGACACTTCAGCCTCGATCTGCCAATCAGCTGCCAGAGAAAAGAACACGGAGGGGGGAAAAAAGAAAAGAAAAAAGAGCAGAGCAGAGTGCAGGGTAAAAACCCAGGGACCAGCAGCTGGCAGATCAGACATGTGTGAGCTTGCACATGTGAGTGTGATAAAAAATGGCCTTCAGCTAAATCTTTGCTGTAAATAAGTGGTTTATTTTGCTAACATCTTTTATAACAAGCACTGCTTAAAATGCTTCAAGATACCTTAAAAAGCATGATCAATGCAGAACATAACAGGGATCGATAGCAGCCCTGAAAAAAGTCAGAACTCTTTAAATGTGCTGCTGCAGAATCCAAATTATGAAATAATGTAACTACATGTGGAGCAACACTCAGGCCTTACAGCAGTAGGTGCAGCAGTGTTGGAAAGTAACTTGTAGTTTCTAAAGGGCACTAATGCATTAAGTAATAAGACCACTGAAGCATCCTCTGAGATCCACAGCTGCCAAATTTACCATATAATTTGCACCAAACTCCAGGAGGCCGTTTCTAAATTGGCTTAGTGCCCGCTGAAGTAAACGTGCCAATGGAGAGAAAAAACTGTAAAGTAGCTGCTGCTCAAACTCAAGTTCTGCAAAGGAGCAGGTTGAGTCAAAAACGGGCTTGATTGCTCGTGCATTTGTTTACTTGCGCTGATTTACACCCAGTCATTTACTCCTTACTGCTTTAGAGAGATGGCACATGAAGTATGGTCACAGCTGAATTCCTTAAGAGACACAATAAAATGCAAAGTTGGTGGCAGGAGCAGAATGCAGTGATGTTTATGGGTTACAGATAGGAGACGTGAGGCATAATGTTGCATAGCAATGTCAGGTGTGCTAAAACGGGAGGCCACTCGGTAGGAAATGACATGAATTGATCAACTAAAACAACATGAACCAAGTAACATAATGGAAGGAGGAAAATTGCATTTTTTGTTGTTGTTTTTTGGGTTTTTTTTTCGTTGACAGCTAGGAAGCAGCAAGCTTCTCGCTCTGATAAGGCAAAAAGAAAGTACCTGCACAGCAGGCTAAGGCTGGTGCTGGAGACTGGTGCTGGGAGCACAACAGACGCCTGAAGCAGCAGGTGCTGCGAAACATGTATGATCAAAACAGTATCACAAGCTGCTCACTTAGAATAGCAATGCTCAGAGCACGGCATATATGAAAGCAAATTAGCCTCAGCCTCCTTATCCGAG
This sequence comes from Pterophyllum scalare, assembly GCA_024447675.2. Taxonomy (NCBI): domain Eukaryota; kingdom Metazoa; phylum Chordata; class Actinopteri; order Cichliformes; family Cichlidae; genus Pterophyllum; species Pterophyllum scalare. The sequence continues at coordinate 16,083 of JAMQGT020009488.1, read as the reverse complement.
TGTTAGCCAAGTAACACATTACAAGTCACTGTGCGGCAGCACGAGCAGGCAAAAGTCAATTGTGTGTGTTTATATCCACACACAACAGCTGCAAACTAGGAGCACAGTGTACATTTACATTTTGTCCCCTAACAAGAACTCCGTGACCATGTTAAATGTTTCCTGCTGGTTCCCCAGCTTTTCTTATTAGCGCCATCATGAATCGATCTTCACCCATGTTCCCCACCCGATCTTTACGCCTGCTTAATATCAGCCTAATAGCACATGTTTGCCACATGCATCCCGGCCAACTTTTGGTTCAAGTGCCTTACAAAAATGGCAGAAGCCTGCATGTTCTCCCTGTGCATGTGTGGTTTCTCTCCTCATACTCCGGCTTCCTCTCACAGGCCAAAGACATGAATGTTAGGTTGACAGGTGATTCTGGCCAGGGTGTGCCCCGCCTCTCGCCCTATGACAGCTGAGATGGGCTCCAGCCCCGCCATGACTCTCAATTGGATAAGTGGAAGAAACCCACTCAATTTAATGTCAACCTACTGCATTATTAATGTAACTCTTTGCTTTCGGGCAACCTGCATCAAAAAAGTTAATAAGTTCTCTAATATTTTTGCTGTGGTAACCTCCAGACTTCAGGTGTCTCCTGTTCTAAATCACAGACGTCTTCTCCTGATGTAGGAAGTCATCTGAAATACAGTCTCAAGTCCATTTTCAGACAATGATTCTTTGGTACATTTCATCTGGTTCTAACTCAAGGCAGCTGGAAAAGCAGTCAAAAAAAAAAAGTTTAAACAGGAATCGGTCTTCTTTTCAAGAAAAACCCAGCTGGTTTTTCAAATACATGTCATATAATAGCTGGAACTTCAGCAAAATCGAGTGTACCTGTTTCTCCCTCCAGAGCAGCACTCCCTCCTCAATCAGTTGCTGCTTGAGTCGCAAACCTTCATCCAAGGTCCTCATCTGGCCCTCCACATATGCCCTCTCTCTCTGTCCTAGATTCCTGGAGGAAAGGCGAGAGAGAGGAAGCACAGTCCCATCATTACTGAGAAAACGCCAGCCACTCCTGTTATGGTCACCGAGATGGCGCAATCCAATTTTTAAGGGCCTGCGATGCAGCAGGAATCCAAATGGGAAAATAGAAGAGTAAATAAGATGGGGGGGCCGATGCTCTGCGGCTCAACTAAATTGTTTCTGAAGTCTGGCAAACACAATATGAGGCCGGACCTTGTGAAAACATAATGAGATACACTGCTCGTATGCGGCTTCGAGACGAACGGCACGGTGAATGAAATAATAGAGGACTGTCAACAAAAGAAGTGGGTTAGCGATATTTACACAGCTTGCTGCATTTCTGCGTCGCAGCGTCGTCCATCTTTGCAGTGCAGCTCAGAGAACATGATAAATATGGCTTGGCAGGAAAATGAATTCTTAGAAACAATCGCATTCAGAGACCTTCCACCTATGTGGCATGTAATTTATAACTTATCTAAATTATCTCCCAGGAAAACGTCTCTGCATGACGACAGCAGTTTAAAGCAAAAGGGGGAGGGAAAAAGAAAAACTGTAAGGAGGCTGTGAGTCAGATTTGCATTTAACAGATGAACTCTTCAAAACATTGTTGTGATGCATACACAGCCTCAACTACAGCTATGTTTTTAATCATAGTGACACCATGCCCCCTGGTGGCACAATAACTGATTCACCGCTGCGGTGCAGCTGCACAGCAAGTGAAGAGTCCATCACACTGCCGCTACAATAAGCAGCTTTCTATTAAGAGCTTCAGTGAATTAATGCCCCCCCCCCAAAAATAAATAAATAAAAAATTCAGTTTTAAATTACACTCGGTAAATATCATTCACGGATATTTATTTTTAAATAACTGGACCCTTTGGCGTCCGATGACATATTTTGAGTCAAACTGCACATGTGCTATTATATAAATACTAAATCTCAGTTTTCATTCAACTGACCAGCAAGTGTTCTGGCAGTGAGCGTGGCTGTTGTATTCATCCGAAGCATCGCAGCAATCTGGCGAGAGACACAGGAGAAACCAATCCAACACACACAGAAGAAAACAGAGGGAAAAAAAAAAAGAAGAACAACAACATACCACATTACCAGAATGGTGAGGTTAACAATGTCCTTACTCTGAAAGGAGTCATTAGTACATAATGGGGCAGAACAGATAGAAGTACAAACTTAATACACAACAAAAAGACACAAGGTACTTTTTTGGCAAAAACAATATTTTGTTTTCCAACACAGAGCACGCAGATGTTCACAATAATTAAGACAAAAAAATTATTATTTAAACACAAATGTGCTATAGTATCATTTGAGCTGAAACTTTAATTCAATAAATTATTCCAGTGAATCAAGAGAAACTTAAACAGCAGCTCCTTTAATGATTATTTCGTCATTTCAGTCATTTGTAAAGACAAATGTTAAGAACTCCCCACTTCGAATGCCAATATGAAAGTCAATATTTGGTGTGACCACCTTTATTCTTCAACACAGCCTGAACTCTCTGAAGCAGCTTTCTGTCATTTCTTTAAGCAGTCTTCAGGAACAGATCTCCTAAAGGACATTCAAAGCTCTTCTTTGGATGTTGGCCACCTTTTGTTCTGTTCTCTGTCAAGATGATCCCACACTGCTTCAATAATGCTGAGGTCTGGGCTCTGCGGAGGCCAATCCATGACTGATGGTGCTCCACTGTGTGTTTTTCTATCCAGGTATGCTTTCACTGCATTAGGAGTATGTCTGGGATCATTGTCATGCTAAAAAATGCAGATGTTGCCACTTCAGATGCTTTCCAGATAGCACTGTATGGTGGAAATCTAATGGAACTTTTCTGTGTTCATAATTCCAGCAGTTCTGACAGGATCTCCAACATCATGGCAGAGCCTCCACCCTGTTATACAGATGGCTGTAGACACTCACTGTTGTACCTCTCTCCTGATCTCCTCTGTACGTATTTGTACCACAAATTCATTCATCACAATAAGATCTGTTACCACTGACTTTTAGTCCATTTCTTGTGTAATTTGGCCTTTGACCTCACAGCCTTTTCTCCCTGTTTTCCCTTCCTTAAGAATGGCTTCTTGGATCAGGTCAAGGGCCAGATGTATCTCTCAGGTCCTATTCCTATTTCTTCAGGACACGACTTCAGATAATGTCCATCTCCTCTACATATATTTATTAGGACTTTAGTTTTAGTTTTTACAGCTGCAACCTCTTTTGTCCTCTACTTATCCAGTTTCCTTAATTTGTTAAAGGACAGACTGCACACCAGGTTTCTGGCTAATAGCTCTTCAGAAAGCCTGGAGAACCATTGCTCAAGACCACTTGAAAGAAAGTCTGACTCCCTGGAAGCCAAATATAAAGAAATCAGGGGTAGCTCAAGACTTCTGCACAGTATTGTAGCTTAGCTTAGCATTACAACTGGAAACCAGACTACACATAAAAGATGATGTAGCCACCGTGGTATCTGCCACTGGTTTGTGAAACTCAGGTTTAAAGCCTCAAAACAATGTTGGAATTTATTTTTTTTAAGCCAGAAGTGACCGTGTTTGTAGAAGCTAAAACTTGGTTAGAAGCAGCTGAGTGTATGGGTGCAGCACAGACATACAAATAAAATCCTAGGATTTCACTCACTGAAACCGGAGCACAAGTTTCTTGGATAGGCTGTTAACACAATTAACCATACAGCTACATCAGATAACCACAACTAACACTGAGGTGATTCTTAGCAGACAGTCACCTGAGTCAGTATCCACCTGGCAGCCAAGCCTAAACAAAGTTAAAAGTGTGAGCAATAAAAAAAAAATTTAAAAAAACACAAATTCACCCACACAAAACTTTCTGCTGCGAAGCTGCCCGTTTTAATATTCGGGAGTGGCTTCACTTTGCTGCCTTGTTTTGGCCACCATATCAGTTTCATTTCTCAAAAATGGAAAACTTGTAGTGCAGTTATTGACAAACGAGCTGTCTCTCGTTTTTCTCTCGTTTAAGTGGTGCAAAAATGAACTCAAACAAGTGTATCTCCCAGAATGTCAGACTGTGCGTTCTCAGTTTCAGTGAAATTAGCTAGAGCTCGAATGATTTATCAGTGGGTCGATATTAACTATCATATGACTGCATAAACAAATACATTGTGTTACATTTCTGTGTAATGACAATAATAATAATTTATGGACGTCTGAGTTGATGTTGGCAGCGACCATTGCACTGTTCTTCTTGGCCTTTGTGCGTTCATCATACTGCAGTGAGCTGTGCTCCTTTGCAGCGATGCTCTCTTTTGTATAGTGCAGCACTGTGGTCAAGTACATTTGGGAAACTTCGTGCTGTGCGGTGCAGGGAACGGCTGTGATTGGCACATGCCGGCAGATCGTCAAAGTCTGATTTAGGGAGTTTCTTTTGCTTTGCGTTCTATTGGCCGAGCGCACATCTTCAGCATCAATCGTGTTCATTCAATCGTTAGAAGCCACAAGTTTAAAATTTGATCAATGCAGCCCTTATAGGCAGACAAAAGTGCATATACTGTTGATAGACCCAGAAAATCGTCATCCTTAAAGCTGAAGATGAAATCTTTAGGTCTGCATGATATCTCTCTCTGCTTCGAAGAAGGTCTCTTGATTTCAGCCACTTATAACATCAGCTGCATGGTGCTTTGTAAGTGCTCAGATCTCGCTTTTTCTCTGATGTTTCACCCAAGAGAGTGGGCACAGTGTGATATCTCTCAATTATCCAGAACCCCATTGGTGACCCATCGAAAGAGAGTGTTACAGTTCGAAAAGGGAAGCCAGTGAAAGTCTCTGAACAACCTAGTCAAAGAGGAAAAGCGATGATGAATTAGCTATTAAGTGGCTCCATTCAAAGCAGAGAAGGTATGAGAAGAAGACAAGTGGGAGCAGAATAAAAGGAAAGAAAAAAAAAGTGAGGGAGGCTTTGGGAAATATTCTCCTACTGTGCTTTCATTCTTCATTCCCTTAGCTTTATTTCTTGCGATGGTTACATGCCATCTATTGCTGCTGCTGCAGAACAAGCAGGTGACAGAGCGGAGATGTCAACAGCAGAATGTATTGAATTTATCCAAAGTGGCAAGCTACTGGAGAACAAAAGTGGAAAAGAAAGAGAGGCTGAAAAATTATCTGATTCGGCATTGCATGTGGCAAGAAAGAATGGAGAAAAGCCTTGAGGAAAGCTGTTCAAGGAAAGCTGAGCGAGGAAAGTGACTGCGTACACACATCTGCATTCGTTCTGTTTGTTGAGGCTACATCATCTCTTTGTTTGCGCTATAAAATGGAGTAGCAGTGTGTACATCAACATGTCAGCATCTTAATGTCAAATAAAATATAAATTCCTGTCCATGTGTGCAAAATACACAAAGTGGGGAAAGCAAACCAAACACATTTTTACTCAGTAAAATCAGGACTTATTTTGATGAAGACCTGGCACTAGCTAGCTAGGAAAATTATTTCACAGGCAACAACTGACAACACACACACGGTGAAAGTAACACAAGCTACTCTAGCCCACAGTAGATAACTATCTTTACTAGATGAATACAAATGTCATGAGCAGAAGCTAATAACTATATAAAAAATACGGGCATGGCATGGCGCAGGGACACCCTCTACCCAGTAATGAAGTGTCAGACCATGCTGATCTTCATAACAATGCAAAATTTTTTTAGAAGTTAAAATCCACTTATCCGAGGCTAAGCAGAAGAATATGGATGGATGGATGGATGGATGGATGATTTTTAAATTGGCTGCAGGTGTTAATAATGTGTGAGTGGCTGTCTGTGTCTCTGTGTTAGTCCTGCAACAGAATGACGACCTGTCCAGGGTTGCCGCGCCTTTTGCCCTGTGACAGCTAGGATAGGCTCCAGCCCCTGCGTAACCATGAATTGGTAAATAGAAGACAATGGATGAATGGAATATATTGTTCAACGCCGGCTATACATTAAAGGTCCATCCATGTATTTTACAGTTAGACAAACAACTCACTAATATCAGTGAAAAAAGAGGAACTTATTGACAGTGGTTGCAAAGATTTATCTGTTGCGTCTTGACCCCGGCCGATATTTAGTGCTTTAAAAATCCAATATTCCAATATGCCTTTTATCTTTCAGACATATGAAACATTTGTTATGCACAGTTATTTATTTGCTTGTTTACTTTCAGCCTAGTTGCTATGTTTGTGGCATTCTAAACACATGTTGCCACCAGTTGCAGAGTGTCCTCTGGTGGACAAACTATGCAACATTCACAGCATGGTTGAAGGGAGTTTCGCCCCTTTCTTCTTTACTGTTTTAACTTTCATTTCTCGTCCATTATAAATGCTAAAATTGCTAGATGGACAGATAGCATCAGCCCACCAATAAATCAGTCAGGCTCTAGTCTGCTCAGCTATGACAAGTATTGTGCTGAGACAGTGATAAGAATATAGTAAACACTGAAGTTGGAGCCACTCTGCTCTACTCTGCTGGACAAACTATGTGATGACACCATAGCTACACTGCCCCGAGCATATTTTTCTGCATTCTGTAAAAACAAAAAGAAGTATTAGCATTTCTGCAAAACCAAACTACACATTCAAAATTACTGATATACCACAGCTATCAGGATATGTGACAGGACAATGCTGTCTATGCTATATGTTGTTTAGGCTGTACTATGCATATCTGCCAAGTTACTCAAACTGCCTCTGTAGTAGTTCTCACTGCAGCAGGCATTTCCAGGACCACAATTTGCCTTAATGGCCTCCAAACAGAAAAGGTTCCTACCAGCTGACAGTACAACGCAACATTAAAGCGCAGCCTTACCACAGATGCCGTCATTGACTCGTGATGACGGGATGTAGTGCGGGCGAAAACCCAGATTTGTACAGTAGAATCGGCCACGAGGACAGGCTGAGGTGCCTACAGGGAGCAAGGAAAACTAGTGAGCACTGCATTATAAACTAACTTGCAGAAACAAATTAATTTACCTTAAAATGTTCATAATGCATACAAGCACATTAGCCACTACATTTGATTACTGTGTAAAAACTCGAGCAAAAAAAAAACAATAAAAAGAGCCATTTATAGTCAAATTATTTTTGTTGTTTTATCATTATTGTGTGTGTGTGTGTGTGCAGGGAAATTGAGGGGTTTTTTTGTGTTCACTTTTTAAAATGTCAAAAATGAGTGCGCCTCAAACGTGGTTAGTGTCAGAGATACAAATCCCCCTTTGGGATTGTGTCGGAAAGATGGAATTCCTCGAGAGCAGTGACCCTCACTGTTCAACCTCAGCAGAGATTGTTTTTCCAAGGCTAATTGTACTGGTTCTGGGCAGCAGAGTAATGCAGTGGTTAGCATTGTTGGAGATTCTCTGTTTGAATTTATCAGCCAGCTGCTCCAGCAGACCGCACATATCACCTGAACATTCAAAACATTCTAGATTTCCTTCATTGTGCAAGTCAACATGTGCAGAGGTCTGTTTAATTGCTCAAGTGTGAAACTAAGGCTTCAAGTGGGAAGTTTCTCACATCTTAGATCAACTGATATCATGTGCTGTTCTCAAGTATTGTAGCACATTTCTCTGGAGCTTAAATCCAATAGGGGCACAACAATTTGCCATCGGCCCCAGCCAGTCCATGGTATAGAAAGGGGTTAGACAACAGGAAATGTGAAGATGCAGAAGCGCACAAAAGGTGATTTACTGTCTCCTTTTTACAACACAAGAGACAGTGTTAGATGTGAGATTCAGGTTCTGCTCAGTTAATGTGCATAGCATGTCTATGTTTGCCTTTTTTTACCTATTTTGCTTTTGTCCACAGTGCGTGTCTTTGGTATTGACATTTCCTGTTTTTGTTCTGTGATCTTCTGCTTTCCAGGATGTAAAAGCATGAATGCCTGAAACAAAAGCTGCAGAGTACCCACTTTGATAAACAGCAGCATTCAGCAGGTCAGCTGCACGTATGAGACTTTTTTGGGGGGGCGGGGGGGGGCATTTTCAGTGCGGAAAACCTCAAAAGTGTTTTCTGAAATATCTCAAGGCAATTAAGTTACTAAATAAAAACACTGATTTTGTAACAGGGAGTCACAGTGAGCAGTCAGCCTGATAACCCGCGGATTAACCTTTTACCTGGTTCATCTGAGCCATCTTCACAGTCGCAGTAGTCATCGTTCACCTGCTCAAACGGGATCATTCTCGACCCATCTATGCACAGAAACGACCTCCTCTCCCTGTAGAACCTTTTATCTGTTACAAAATAAAAGCAAACACCCACTTTTCTAAGCGCTGATGGCCCCGAGATTCAACCACAATTGCACTCAAACATTTTTGCATCAGTATGAATGCTTATAGCGCCTTAGCAAGGATCCTCGGGTTTATGTTGCAGCTCCCAAGCTGAACACACTTTTACTGCTGCGTGACGGCTTTATAAGAGCCTGCAACATGCAGTGTGTGTCTAAGGAGCTGTCAAAGCTGCAGCATTGTGATGTTATTCTGTATAAATGTGGCAGCTACCTCTCCGGAGGCTAAATGGGAGAAGCGGACTTACAGGACGAAGATATTCCTCTTACTTTCCGCGAGTCCACAAAACCACACCAAAAGACAGCCGCGATAATAATGTAGACACGCATGTCAGCGACTCCTGTCTCATAAAATCCCGCTGCAGGGTGCTTCAAACTGATAACACATTTCCAGCAGCTCAGACTGCCATGTTCCGACTTCCTGAAACATACGAGCGCGTGGCGCTTCTGAGGGTTTCTATTGGTTTGGTATTCGAGGTTCATGTGATCCCCCCGACCAATCGCAGGTGAAAAGGCAGCTGCGGGGAGAAAAGGAATTGCGACTGTATTAACTTTTTCAAAACGGGACCGTACAAGTTTAAGCCTTTTATTTAAGTACATTTATGTAATGTGGCCTGTTTTAGAGTGACAGCAGTCGTGTTTGGTAGTCTAACAGCTGGAGGTCCCTCACGGGCCCCTCTCAGAAAAATACAGTAGTTTATATTTACACTCAGAGTCCTGAATTGAAATGTATTGGAAGGCAACAGAAAAGATGATAGTTGGGAATATACTTACCCACACATGCATTAGATAGATAGATAGATAGATAGATAGATAGATAGATAGATAGATAGATAGATAGATAGATAGATAGATAGATAGATATACGTTATTTTTTAATATATATATATTTGCACAAAATGAACAAAACATATGGAAAACGAGAAAAATATTTTATTCATAATAAACAATCTGTAAAATTTACATTAAAATGCATTAAGTCGTCAGATTGCAGTCGTGTTAATCAGCACATAACGTGGTTCGAGGCACTTGAAAAGCGGTTATTTAAAAGCTACAGTTAACATTTTTTTCACAAGTCCATTTTTATTTGGTCATTTTTCGCTGTTAAGTCGCGTATAAAAACCTGCACTGCACAGGGACTCCTTGCTTTGAATGTAGGACAGGTCTCGGATCATGCCGGGGAGGGAATATGAGTCCAAGGGTGGACGCAGTGGGAACACTGGCATCAGTCCTGATGTCATATATGGAGACATAAAGCCTGCCATGCCGCCGTTAGTAGAGGGATAGCCCAGCCGCAGGGGGCTGACGCCCAGGCGAGGGCTGAGGCCGTACAGGCTGTCTCCCCCGGGGCCGGGGGTATGTGCAGCGGGGAGAAGGCAGACTTGCTCCCCAAAGCACTGAGACCTCCGGGCAGTCCCGCGGAAGGCCTGTGCGTGCTGTTATGGTCAGTTTTGTTTTCTTTGGAGTTCAACACCAGCTCAATGGATTTGACAATGTCACCTTTGCACGTTCTCACCATAGTCTCCAAGGTGTCCCGTTTCTGATGGGGGAAGATCTTAGCCATGATGTCGGTAGGGTCACGGTCCGGGCTCGGGTACTCCTTGGGCTTCTCAGACTCGCTCCCCGACTCTGGATCCGAGGAGGGAAGCGACCTCTGCGGGCTCTCCGTGTGGTCTGAGCGGTGATCTGTCGCCGGAGATTGACTTTCACCGTTGTCCTTGCTGGGAGACAACTCTTTCTTGTCGCTTGGAGAGGGCAGCCGAGGGGAATGGGGTGCAAACAGGGGTCGACCCATGAATCCGTTGTAAAAGTTGTACTTGCTTATTTTGTCATCTGAAATATGGATAAAAGAAAAACAAGTGTTTTTTTTTTTAATTATATGCATACGAAACAATCCGACCCTGCTAAGGGAAACTTTGCTTCTAACTTCACTAAAACAACAAAGGAACCAAAAGGAAAACATAGCTGTGTATTAAACTGTTCATGAGGACGAAAATGTATTCAATGAAGGAACTGTTCAGATTCTCACCATCCTTCTGTTTCTCAGTTCCAAAAACATCAAAACAGGGAGCTGCTGGAGTGTTGCTGGTATTTGCAGGTACCGCGGCGCTTATGGGTGATCCCTGAGAAATCCCTGCTTCCCCTCCGATCCCGGAGCAGGGGTATAAGAGCCGAAGATCCCGGGCCTCGCTCTCTTCCTGAGCCTGCTGCCTCCTCAGTGCCACCTGTGCGGCCATCACCCGCTGCCTCTCCGCTATCAGTGTGCACTTTGCGCACACGCAGTCTCTCCAGCGACAAAAGCGCTTGTGGCCTTTCAGCGCAGAGACCACGCCGTGGTTCCTGCATCTGGCACACTTTGGGGTCCGGGGATATCCCCTCTCCAGCGCGGGGTTGCAAGCCCGGAGAAAGAGAGGCGGAGGGCGCAAAAGGGAAGGCGGCACCTGCAAGCTACCGAGCGGGCTGGATGTGTGATCGGTCAGACCAAGGGGTCGGATCCTGCTTTCCATCGCTCAGGGGTAAAAGTCTGCGAGTCCTGCCAAAACTATTAACAATATGGTCATTCAGGCTCCTCTGAGTGACTGGTGTCTCTCAACTGCGCTGGTACCCTGAACCAGCGCGCCTTAAGTGTCTCCTCACCAGGTGGTTTGACTTGAAATACAACACCCTCGCCACACCCCTTTCCGCTCAAACTTCTTAATACCCTATCATGTTTATTTGCATCCCGGATGAATGGTCTAATCTGCAACTGCATGCAGCCATAGAGTAAGAAAACTTGAAGCTTGTTAAGACCAGATCAAATACGCCCTTTAGCGCATATTTTAAAAACTGCGCTCTGTGTGAAATTACATGCAAATGTGCATAAACTTTTGAGCGTTTTCAAAGTGTTTAATATGCAGTAGCAGTCACAAATCAGGCCAGCCTGTGACAAAACAAGCATTTTCAGAAAAAAAGAAAGAAAGAAAAACATGTTGCCTCGGGTCAGCTTCCATTTGGTTGCCTTAATGTGTGATGAATATTCACTGTTAGGATGCTTTTTTTTCCTTTAACACAACAATGGGCCTAATAGCCACAAAAGAAACAGGTAATTATCTGCTTGGTTGTTCTGTTGAACAAATTACTTTGACAAAAGACCCATCTGTCAACAAACACCCAGCGCGATTGGTGAATACCTAATCACACCTTGTCACATGTTTCATTCATTTCCCCTCCGTTCAAACAGGATCCAGTTACACGCACCAGATTGCTTTGCCGTTATGACAAGAGAAGCAACTTGGGCATAATGTGACAGGCGCAGTGCCGGTCACCAAGGGGAACGTTGCAAACAGCATTGTTAGCCAGGAATCTGCAGATATATGTGGGTGTGTGCATATCATAATGCAAACCCCTCTGAAATGACTCCTTTACCTTGCTTTCTGTAAGGTGTTTCCTGTACTGTGTCCAGTCTCATCATTTGTGCCACACTTATCTGAGCTGTCACGTGCAAACAAAGTCAAACGGTAAATGAAATGTCATAAATGATACTATCCTCCCGATCATCTACAGAATTATGAGTCAGCCTCCCCTTCCTCTCCCTGTAGTCCTGACTCCATCTGAATAATGCGTGAGAATTAAAGAAGAAGCAATAATAATAGCTATGTGGATGGAAGCCCCCCACCCCCACCCCCTCTCCAGTCCTCTGGTGGCTTTTTATTGAGATAATGAATCCCTGATGGGTGTCTTTGAGGAAGATCTACTGTGGCAGAGGCAAGGGAAATTGCAGACATGACCATCGGTGATTAATGTCAGTTATCATAGATGGAGACTCGTAGGTGTTTCAACTTGCTGATAAAAGAAGATAACTGTTTTTGAAACTAAATTATCTGAGTTGCTGGTACTTTTTTCACGTCTTCTTCCCACGGTTGCCTACTTTGTCATTTCCCAAGTGACGGATCTTATCTGAAAGCTATTTCGCAGTGCGGGGAGAAGCTATACGCACACCTGCACACAACCATGCTTGCGTAAATGCTAAGTGCAGACATACTGTGCAAAAACTCTTGACTTGTATACCGGCATTTCTTGTAAACTAAATAAATAAAGCATCCAGATGATGATTTGTACAGATGGGGCTTTGAGAAGCGAGTCTGCTATTTGCAGAAAGATGTTCCATTAGTTATGGGCCTTGGTAGATATAGGGGTTGTGCACACTTACTCCAGCCGTGCAGGACAGGAAGGTTATCTGAAATGCATCCATCAACACAGAGTGAGTATGCTTAAAACATAAATAAATGCCAGTGATGCAGATGCTGTGTGGATGCACAGGCAGATTTTTTTTTTTTTTTTTATCATTTCATCCACTGTGAAGTGGAATTTGATGTTTGGATTTGTGGCTGGCAAGTTTATCCAGACACATTAAGCTGCTCCCACCTGGCTTCTTCTTCTTCTTCTTTTCTTTTACTGCACAGACCACTTAGGTGGTTTATATGGACCACTGACAGCTTTATCATGGATGGAGTTTGGAAGCAGCGCTGCATCATCCCAGTGTAAATGCACCTCACTGTATTTTGAGCTTTTTGTTCCAGTCTTATTTTATAATTACCAGGGGGGGGCAGCTGTTTTGGAAAAAGCCTCCATAAATTGGATTACGGATAAAAAGCTGTGGTGTTATATTTACTCATTTATTGCTTCTTCTCTTTGTCTGTGGATCACAGGATTACAAAGCTAAGTCAGGCTGGTTATTTAAAGTGCCTTTAAACCATATCACCGCCAACTAGTTTAAATCATAATCTTATACACAAGAAACTAAAATGCACCACTGTTATCTCCGCCGTGTCAAAAAGCTTGAGTCTAGTTTCACATTCGTATGGATCATCTGGTTTTATTTGGAATTTTTCAACCTCATCACCAGCACAGAACGAAGAGATCAGCAGGGATAAGTCCCGTTAGAGTAGATATGGGTAGACAGTGTCTTAATTGTGTTCTTAACAGATCTGCTCCTGTCAGATATGGTGTTTCATCACAACCATGTGCCTTCCAGGACAGGCTTTATCAGTGCAACTTCTTATCTGAAGCAAGGTGGCTGCTAATCTACTCCCAAATCTAACAAAACCTGATTATGTCTCCCACTGTCAGAGAGATGGGGGAGTGGAGGAGGTGGAGAGGTAAGAGGGTAAAACAGAGAGAAAGGGAAGTCACCATGTTGGCTTCTGAACTGACAATTTTCCTTGTATAGTGTCCTATATTTTGGATATAATAATGTATATCCATAAAGATCCTACTTTCTATATTTAGATTGTGCCCAGAAGTTGCAAGTCTTAATGCGCAAAGGGAAGAAAAGCAGATCATGTTACTGTTGCCAGCTATGAATCAACATCAGCAGAGAGATTATGACGTGGCCCAACTTTCTGTGAATTCAGCTTTAAGACAGTAGAATTGTTCCTGAACGTACGGCACTCGAGTTACAACAAATTCCCCTTTCTTTCAGCATGCAAAAGGTCGCGACCTTCATGTGTTTGTTTTCTCATCTGTCACAGCCTCCACTTCACTGCTGCCGGGTGAGTGGCCACCGATGACGGTCAAGCTGCTTAAACCGTCACATTCTAAAAATAAAAGTGACTTTCCTTTTTCTATGACTGCAGCTTTCGCTACACTTCAGCCTTTTATGTCGCTGACACTTTTTCTGTTAGAGCTCTGTGGAAGTAAAAAAAGAAAGAAAGAAAGAAAGAAAGAAATTTGTGTTCCATGTGACGTGTGTGGCCTCAGCGGAGTTCAACAAGCAACTTTGCTTTTAGTGGAGCTTTCAAGAATGTTGCCTCTGTTTTTATTTTCATGCCAGGGGATGCTGACTGTTGCTGTGCTGTTGGACTTGGTGTCTCTGTTTACAATGCCTGGGGCACAAGTTAGGCCTTTGCCAGCGCAGCATCCTACGAAAACGTTCTGACACAACTCTCTGTGGAGATCAGACTAATAGCTCACTTCAAGGTGCAAAAAAAAAATCACGCTGTGTGTGGAGAGCTGTTCTAAAATAAATCTTATATTATGCAGTATAATTACTCATAGTTTTGGCCTATATAAAAATAAATGAAGCCTCCAGCCTGAAAAGTGAACCCAAGGCAAATGTGAACCTGTTTTATATCTAATGGCCAGCAGGGGGCGACTGCGCTGGTTGCAAAAATAAGTTTGACTGTATATGAGTCTATGAGAAAATATACCTACCTCTCACTTGATTTCTTACCTCAGTAAACATTTTCCTGCTTAGTTTATGGTCTCAATCACTAGGTCCAAATCTTCTTTAATACTGTGCGGTGTTTGTTTTGTAAATTATAGCCATATTTAGTATTAAATAGATGATAATCCAGGGTATGCTTTTGGGTGAGGCTATTCTGTGACTAATCAGCAGCTACGTTATGAGCATGCTGTGTCGTAAGTAGGACTGAGTACCTCTCACTTTTGAAAAAAACAAGCACATACCTCTCAAATGAAATATTTATTATTTATTTAAGACATTTTATACACCACACAAAATAAAACCTTTGTGTTTCCTCAGATTAGATGTGTTGCCATGGCCAGCTTTGCATTTTGCACTGAAAATGTTGCAGACTGCTGTCCGAGAGCCACCTGATATTCTCATGATAGGTGTCACCACTCAGAAAAAAATCTCTGCTTCAGAGCTGGTATAGCAGTGGACGCATTTGAAATATGAAGTAGAGAAGCATTGGGGGATTTTCCATTTTTTCAAAGTTTTCTTCAGAAAGTCTCACCTCTTCTACCAGCTGTCACCAGTTTTCCACGGTCAAGATTTTCAGTAGGTCAGTTTCTGTGTTTCCATGTGGACAAAGAAAATGGAGAGTTTGTTTTGCAACATCAAAGGTGTGCGCCTTTATCTCCTTTTTTGACATCACACTGCACCGTGTTGCTGTTTATAGGCTTCTGGTTGGACTACATTTTTAGAAGGTTACAGTAGCTTCGAAATGCTCTTGACACAGCTTGACATTTTTTTGTTGTTTTATCTATGACAGAGATATTTTTCACAGTGAAAATGGAAAATCCTCGTTTTAAAAATACCCCTGTACGTGTGGGCGTGGCCTCAGTGAGAACCACCATTTGCTTGTACAGAATGAGGTTGTAGTAAAGCACTGTGAAGAGTCAGATGTTGTCCAGGAAATAGATTTTAAGTTGTGTTTTTTTCTCATTAGCCAAAACTAGCATTTGGTTATTTGCACAGTGAATAATTATTGCACCCTCGTAACAAAGACTAATTAACAGCTACTTAAAGCCAAGTACTTTGAAATAAGCAGCTGTTGTGTTTTAATTATATTCTTTCTAAACCACCACATTTTTGAATAACCTTTATTTGCCAGCTGTACTTATTATTGTAATTTCCCATTAATGCACAGCTTTTTATTTTAACGCAACTTACAATTGCTAGCTTAACCAGTACCAAGCAATCGTCATTGTTTTACATTTAGGAAATATTATTTCTGCCTTCTTCTTTGTAAGCTGCAAAATTCCACTGCTGCTTGTTACAAAAAAAAATCTATGAAATGTCATATGATGCCTGTGTATCATGTGAAAAATCATACAACCCAGATCAGGGTCTCTGTTCTGTAAAGATAACTGGAATCTTATTTCACATATATACGCAGAGAGGAGAAGCATCCGTATTACACTTGTACACACACCTGTGCATTTGAATGCATGGGACAATAGATTTTCTTTTAGCTTCCACGCCTCTCCCATCAGAGTTTATATGCTGTTATCTTCTACCATCTTCTAGTCCCCTATTCAATATTTTTCCATCTACTCCGTGT
>JAMQGT020009486.1:0-14306 GCA_024447675.2 Pterophyllum scalare | reverse complement strand
TAACCATGTATTGCTCGCACTCACCAACAAAACAAAGAAACCCCGCAGAGACGTTGGAAGTGTGAAGGGCGGAGCTGCCAGGGTTTCCTCTGGGATAAACACCTGCAACTGTTGCTCTAAATTACCGCCGTCACCAAAACCTCACGAGAGAACAGCGTTAAGTTTAGCCTGATGCTGTGTTACCGCTGAGGTGGCACGGTCACAGTGTGTTCAGTACCAAGCTCATTATTAGACCACACTTTGGACACACTGCAACCCTTTGCATGTCTCATCCGTGTGTTTTCCTGATCAAAGTCGGCAAATATTTGTTTGCAGCTTTTCTGTCAGATGAAACAATTAAAACATTAGACTGAAAATGGGAACATCGTCAGTAAATACACCAACACTCGAAGGTCAGGCGCCACTTTCAAATGTCTTTTAACAGGAAATCATTTTGTCTTTGTCTCGAATCATATTTATTTGATTGTAAATGTGCTACATGGAAACTTCTGAGTTGTGGTTCAGAGAAATTTGCTGCTCTTCACACCACAACACAAACTGTAGCAGGAGGCCATCAGAGCGCCGCCTCTGAGCCGCGCCGTTCGCAGGCTCTCAGCTGGCAGCTTCATTAAACGGAGCTGGAAAGACAGATCGTGCTGCTTTGTGAAGAATCTTTTATAGAATAACTTTAAAGAACCAAAATCCTCAGAGCAAAGAACACAGGGTCTACTTTAAAAGTCACCTTCACCTCAAAGCGGTTCCACCCTGTTTCATAGCAGGCTCCTGCAGGCCTCTCTAAACTCAACGCTGTCCTTTAAATCTGAATGGCTGACTTCTCTTTGAGGAGGTTTCCACAGATGTGGGACAGTTACACCTGCCACAGCATCAATGCTAAAAACACAACAACTCAAACTTTATACAGTAATTTATAAATGTATGACTCCATTTTAGGCATGTGTTAATGAACTCGGATGACCTTAATTTTATTTCCATATGTTTTTAAAGCATGTGTGAAACTCAGATGTACTCAGATTGGCTGCATCAGTTCCTCCTCCTGACACATTTTCATGTCTGCACTTTAACCGGTTCTGACTCATAAACCAGAACTTGCATCACAATGAACACGTGTGATGTAACAGGAGCTGGACTGACTCTGAAGTCCTACTGCAGCGCACAATCTCACAAACTAATGCATTGTCTACAGCTCGTCCTGTGACGGCACTGGTGGAAGGAGAAAGGCGTTGTCATGTTGTCTTACATCAGTCACATCCTGCATTTGTGGGTCTGAGTGAGACTGAACACGAAGCTCTGACGTCTGCATTCCTCTCAGCTCACCACTCCTCCACGCATCCTCCAAATGGATAGAAAGAGATGGTTACTTGTAAATTTGATGTTGTCCACTAAAATGAGAAGACTGCTTTTTCATAGTTTGATCTCTCAGCATCATTCCTGCACTCTTTGTGTTTTTATAATTGAGCCTTTTAAACTTTGGGGCTCTCGAGATTCCTCTACTGTTCAAACCCTCCCATCCTATTGTTCCCTCCACTTTATTCCAGTGACACCAGAGCCCATTACCTGTGATCATTTCACCTGCACTGAAGTGCAAAACTCCCCTTTTTCCAACCTCCTCCAGAGCCAAACATCCCATAAGCCCATTACAGCTTCATCATCCAACAACTCAGTCTCATCAACATGCAAACGAGTGAAGAGCAGAAAAACTTTGTGTAGAACATCTGAAGTCTGTTCATGTGTTTTGCAGGTCTCTGTTTATGGGAGACGGGACAAAAAGAATCGATTTATTGAGGATTTGATGGTAAATGTTCAGAAACACACATGCTTTCAGGATTTTGGTGTTCAGTCTCACTGGATCTGTGCCTGCTGTCTGCTCGCTTCCTTCAACTGTTCGGCAAAAAAACTTCACTTTTAATTAAATTATTAATTTTTTGTGCAGCTACCCAACAAGCTTCCTCTCACGCTGTGTGGTCTCAGAAGTCCAAAGAAAGGGCCCAGATCTCGTGGGTGTCGGGCGGTTTACGATAACTGCTTCATGTCGTACATCGGCACCTCAGATCCCTCCGCTTTGCCTTCGTCTTCAGCCGCCCTGGCAGCGTGTGGGCTGCTCTTGCGGCCCTTGGGAGGAGGGACAGGTACAGCTCCTTCTGTGACACCCTCAGCTCCTTCCTGGCCCTCTGCCACAGTCCTCTCCTTCTTCAGGTTGAGCTTGGCTGGGACATTCTTGGTGATGGTCTCCTTCAGCCTCTCACCTGACTGCTTCAGCCTCTCACCGGACTGGCGGATCTTCTCGCGCCTCTCGGCTGTGACGATGCGCTCACCGAGTTTGTTCACCTTGGTGCCCAGGTTCTCGCGGGTCTTGCTCATGTTCTCCTTGGAGAAGGTGGCTTTGAAGCTCTCGATGCGCGTCAGCCCTGTCTTCTTTATGCGGCCGGCTGCCGAGGAGTCTGCCTCTTCCACCACCATGTACTCCTCGTCCGACTCTGGAGGGAGCTCGAACTTGTCGGGTTCCACCTCGGCTCTGGCCTGGGCACCACTGCTGCTGGGTTCTTCTGGCTCATTGCCGGGTGAGATAGATTTCACCTCTTGGTCTCCCTGAGAGAGAGAGAGCACAGAACAACGATTCAATGGACAATAAAAGTTCTGCTTTTTGTCCTGCTGGACAAAGTTTAACAGTGATGTCAGACTTAAATCGGTCTTTGGCTAAAGTGTGTCACACAGACTTCTGCTGTTAGTGTGCAGGCCTTGATCCTGCATCCATAAATAAACTGCAGCACCTGTTTCTGCAGCTCAGCGCTCGGCTGCAAGAAGCTAAACATATCCGAGCGCACAGCGCCGAGCGAAGCCGGATGGCTTTCCACTCCGGGCTGCGTCATGGCGTGCATCTGTCTGTAACGCTAAGATCCAGGTTACACAGAAAAGTGGAGTGAAGCTACAAATGGACCCAGATCCCCGCAGACATAACTCCCTCAGCAAAGCTCAACCCTGATCTGAAACTCACGGTTAGACAGTCTCACTCATTCATACTGGAGCTGCCCAGTATACCTGTAGGCAGCCTGATTCCACAAGCAACCGAGCACCAGCAGCAAGAGTGCTGTCTGCTGCCTAAACCCTCCTCCAAACTAATTCATTCAAGTTAGAGAAAAAAGTCCAGATGAAACTGTTTCTAATTTGCAGGAGTTTGAGGAGGATTGGACATCAATGACCTGTGGAGCAGTTTGGACAACAACAAACTGAGCCGTCATCCTGTCATCTCAGGACCTGGAAGTTGGTAGTTTGAGCCAAGATCCATAAATGTATGGGGGTCAAATTACTTAAAAATGGAGGACCTCACTGAATACAGACTGCAGAAATTTATCTAATTAGCAACATTACCCATAAAACATGGAATCCCATCTGACTACTGATGGATCAAACAAACACAAAAACTAAAAGCTATCAGGCAAGCACAAATGTTTTTTATGAAAACCTTTGTTTCATATTCAGAAACCATCTTCACTCTGATTACATGTTGCGGTGGCTGTCATGAAAAAGTTTCTCTGTTTTTTAATATTTTAATCAAAGTCTGTAAACAATCATTCATCCCTGACAGCCTCATGTTAATCTGCTCACACATGTAATCTGAATAATCCCATCCTGTCCCTGTGCATGCTGACAGCAGCATCATGATCTTTGATTACGTGCACCACAGGTATGACTTGACACCTGACAGAGAGGCTGACGCTTCCAGAGCCATGACAGGATGAATTACAGTCATGAGTGCACGCCACAGCAGGAAGCAGGAATCTGCTAACAAGCTAAAAGCCCTAAAATCAGCCTCTGAAATCGCTCTGATGAACCTGCTCTCTTCAGGTTCACCTGTGCATAAACCCAAATGTGAGGCTTCAAGGGGAATGTTTAATGTTGAACGCACAGCAGAGGCCATGCACAACCTTCTGAAGTCATCTTTCCTGCACCAGGACCAGAACTAAAACCTGAGCTGAGGCAACTCAGGGACCTCAAGGCTCTCAAAAAGCAGGAAGGAGCGGCCCAATATGGGAGGACAAAGGTCATGAGCCCATCCGACCCCCTGAGATCGAGTGAAGTGCCCCCCACAGCTTTTACTTCCACTAGAAAGATTTCCTCTTTCAGCCGCTTATCAGCAGCTACCGTTAGCTGAACCACAGAGAGAGGGAGCAGGCAGCTATATTAGGACGTGCTGCAGCTTCACGCTCAGAATAACCTGGTTTGTCAGCACTCAGCTGGCACAGTCACTTACAGTACAGCAGCTCATTAGTGCCGTGAAATGAGGCGTCTATGAGGGGTTTCTGTGATGGCTTTGTGGAGTTTGGAGGATCTGACTGGGTCACAAGAGGAAACTCAACAGTAGTAGTGTCTTTCATTTAGTTCCTGTTTTCCAGCCTGAGTGCATTCAGGATCAGCACATGTAACAAACATCAGCGTTCCTGTGCGAGGGCAGCTGCAGGTAGTTAAAAATAAAACCTGTGAGACCGGATTTCATAATAAAACCATCCCGAGTTGATGTGAACATTCACAAAATGTAAACACAGAAATCTTTCCCATTTCTGCTTCCATCCCACAGAGTTGATACAGGTTTGCATTTCCGTGTGACCTCACTGACTGTCCTGCAGCCTGACTCTGGAATGTGCGGATTACAGTAACTGAACCAACCCCACAGAGTTTGTCCGCTAAGTTCACCGTGTCTCTTAAAGTGAGCATCTTAATGTTTGACAAGTCCTAAAATTGCTGATTCTTCACACGAGCAAATGAAAAATCAGCTTTCTTTGATGAAATTAAGCATCAAGGTCTCATCATTTCACCAAATGTACTAATGTGTATTTGTATCTTTTGCTGGGTCATTTGCAGCTCATCTCTATGCAACATGATTTCTAACCCAACTCAGAGAGAAACCACTCCTGCACACAACTCTTAAACCTATCTTCAGCTTCTGTTTTCCAAGATGAGAGGCTTCTAGAAAGTATAAGACCCAGATAATCAAATGAAAGTGCTGGCTGTGAGCTTCAGGTCTGAGCGGCACCCTTTCAGGACAGTGAAGTTTATCCAGGGCTAAAATAACCAGGTCACCATCAGGGTGGCAGCTGCTTACTGTGAAGGCCAAAGAAGTAAAATGAAGCCTGGTGTGCTCGATGCTATTTCAACCCTGAGAACGGACTGAGACATTGGTGTGAGTGTTAGAAGAACTCTGACATAAAAACAAAGTGAGGTGGTCAAAAACATCTCCGTAAAGAACACATCAATCACTTCCTGTCAGGGTTGAACTTTAGCCATATCTTTAAATGTGTTTTCAGGTCTTGAAATGTATCAGTGTCATGAATAACCTTTCATCCGTTTAAGTAAAGTTTACAGATCAAGAGAACAGTTTGTATTTTTCATAAAAATCTCTTCTGACTTTTCTTAGAATTAAAAGGATTAAAATTTACCTTCCAGATCTGGATGTGACTGGATTCTATTTTCGACATAAACCAGCTGCACCCACCTTTACAGTCATCATTCAGCAAACACCAACTGGCCTTTGTGACCTTTACAGTCCAATAGTTCAGTTTATCCTCCACTGAAGCTGGCTACCAGGATTATTGGGTCATAATTAAATAATTGATATTATTTAAGTCATATATCTGGTTGGATGCACAGCTTAGAACCACAAAATGAGGTTAAGTCTCTTTTCTTTGGGTTCTTAACAATGAAATGAGAATCTTCATTATAAGATTTCAGTGTCAGCAATGGTGACAAACCCAATGCTTAGAATATTTCACCAGTTAAAAACAGAGCAGTAACAGAGACTACACCAGTCCCCCAGGCTTGAGGGGGTTTATTGTTGATGACTTTACTGAACCCTATTCAGATCCAGTCTACGTTTGAGGGTTCATTTGGACGTTTAGTTTGGGTACGTCAGGTGAGATCTACTCAATGTCAAGAACAGAATCAACCATCTACCGTCCTTCATAAAACTACACCAGTAATCATGTTGTTGGAAGTCCAGAAGGTCCGTTATTGATTATTGATCCATGAAGCATCACGTATCAACACCAAAAGCCTTTTTATACTGAAAACAGCTGAGAGAAGCATGTGAGAGTCTTACCTGATAAATGACCACCCTGAACTTGTTCTTGGCGAGGAGGTCCCCCTGAGTGGCCTCCACCTTCTTGACCCTGATGTTCTGGTTCTCCACACGCACCCTGACATCCTTGATGTGGCGGCTGACCTTGCGTGTTTTCTCCAGCAGACGGTCGACGGTGGAACTGGTGTTAGCGTGATCGTTGGTTAGCTTGACGACATCAGCCTGGATAGTTTTCACCGTGTTCTCCAGCTCCAGCTGACGCTCCTCCATGCGTTGCTGTGTGACCTGGACACTGTCCATGAGGCCCGCCACTCGTTCCAGCAATGCCATGATGCTGCCGGCATCATCTCCACCACCCGTCGTCATCCCCGGTTTATCTGTCATACTTGCTTCTTGGTTTGCTGGTAACTCTGGTGGCTTGGTCGTTCGACTGTCTGAAGCCAATGATCCAAAGGCAAAAGGAACGAAGTAATGAGGAAGAGGAGGATAAATAATGAGGACAGCCAAACTCTGGTAAGAGCTGCTCCAGGTAAGAGTGAACTTTGGAAGAAAATGTAAAGATCAAAGATAGGAATACGAAAAGGACGACTGTTGAGACCCTGGGCAGGAGCCAAAGACAGAAAAGTGGAATAGAAACCACCTCAGGGAGAAAGGAGGACAGAAGGGCCAGATCACCCCTCTGCAACTGGAGGTTGACCCTGAAACTGTTCAGATCAACTCATAGACTCCACCCTTCTGCAAGAGGAGGGGAGGGAGGACAGACAGGAGTCAAGAGGAGGGAGGAAGGAGAGCTAAAAAGAGAGAAGCTAAATCTCAGTGGGCATATTAAAGAGGAAGGTAGATCAGAGCTAAATCAATTTTTAATTATCATATCACTTAAAAACTTAAGTGTGACCAGACAGCAAGGAAGGTACATAGAAATGAGGATCAGAATTGGTTCTTGATCTGACTTGGTAGTTCATGTTCAAGGCCCCGAGGAACACTGAACTGGCCATAAACTCCCATCAATCAGAGAATTTCAAAGTGCAAATGGATATTAGAGGAATGCATGTGTTAATGAGTGAGAGAAATAAAGAGTGACATGAATCCCAGCTTCTCTCTGTGTTCTCTGCTGCTAAAAATACAGCGAGGGTAAAGTGACTCCCTGAGCTGCTTTGGGACATGAGTATATTAAAAGGAATGGAAACCCCCCTCCCATCTATTTCTCCACCATCCATCTATCAACCATCACCTTTTCACTTGTTCTGTCTTGATCCCTCCCTCCAGGTTTAGACTCTTTTGGCACCCCAGGCTTCCAAATGAGCATTCTTAACGCTAACATTTGCCTTCACTGCCATCTTTGTTAGTGACTGCAGTCAGGCCGTCCAAGTTTGGATAAACTGGGTGGAGCCTGAGGTGGAGGAGCAAACAGTCAATGGCCTGCTGTGACAGGTTGAGCCAACTTCCAATTGAAGCA
Organism: Pterophyllum scalare; assembly: GCA_024447675.2. NCBI lineage: Eukaryota > Metazoa > Chordata > Actinopteri > Cichliformes > Cichlidae > Pterophyllum > Pterophyllum scalare. Next base: position 6,780 of record JAMQGT020009486.1, on the reverse strand, counting down.
AATACATATTAAACCAAACTCATTTAAATCCCTGCTATGTAGCATGCTAGTTTTTCAAATGCCTTCAGAAATTTGGATCAAAGAAGTAAAATTAGGTTGTAAGAAAGATGTGTTCAGTAGTCCCACAGATGTAAAGTTAATTCTGGTCAAAAGATCACAAATACAGTATTAAAATCCTAAAAGCAACAGTTAAAAACGAGTGCAGCAAAACCACTGCTGCATGTAGCATTTGGGAGATAGCTTATGTAAAACAACCAGCTCTGGTTAATGATTGATTTGCCCATTACATACAGATTTATTTGTCTTAGTAAAAGTTTCCATTACAGATTTATACTTAACATAAAGATAGGGAAGGATTAACACACTGTTCAACAACGTGAAACCAGTGTTTGACAACATAAAAGTATAAAGAAGTGGAAACCTTTCTGACAGCCCTGAGACACAACTCGCTGTTAGGAAAATGGGAGATAGGTGCAGTGATTTACTGAAACATGCAATTGTGGAAAGATGCAGCATATGAGGGAAAAACCGAGTTTGTACACTTCTAACGAGCTTGAAAAACTCTCTGAGGCAGCTTTCTGTCATATCTTTAAGCAGTCTTCAGGAACAGTTCTCCAGGGTTCTTGAAGGTCATTCAAAGCTCTTCTTTGGATGTTTCTGCCTGTTGTTCTGTTCTCTGTCAGGATGATCCCATGCTGCTTCAATAATGTTGATGTCCAGACTCTGGGGAGGCTGATCCATGGATGGTTTTACTGCACTGGCAGTGTGTTTGGGATCATTGATTTGAATGATTTGTGCATTCATACCTCCATCAGACCTGCTGCATCTGATTTTCACTCCAGTTCTTGTGTAATGTGGCAGACCTCAGCCTTTTTCCTTCCTTAAGCCGCCCTTGCACTGAGATCATTTTAGATGAGGCTCCAGTGAACAGCAGACAGATCAGCTGAAGGTCCAGATCATCTCTCAGGTCCTGTGGCAGGTCTTTGCCAGATTTCTTGTTGGTGAAAACTGTGCTGTAATATTGAATGTGTTGTAAAATTGAATCAAATAAAGAAATGTGAACAAATGATGTGTTTCTGTGACAGGCTGCTGTTAACAATGAGCCTAAAGATTTGATTCAATTCAATTTTATTTATATAGCGCCAAATCACAACGAACAGTCACCTCAAGGAGCTTTGCATTGTGGGTAAAGACCCTACAATAACACAGAGAAAACACAACAGTCAAAACGACCCCCTATGAGCAAGGACTTGGTGACGGTGGGAAGGAAAAACTCCCTTTTAGCTGTGGAAGAGAGGCAGAGATTAATGATAATGATTAAATACAGAGTGAAGTATGAACAAGTAAATAAGGTGAATGAGAAGAAACAGTGCATTATGGGACCCCCCCCCAGCAGCCTAGGCCTATAGCAGCATAACTAAGGGAGTGGTTCAGGGTCACCTGATCCAGCCCTAACTATAAGGTTGATCATAAAGGAAAGTTTTAAGCCTGATCTTAAAAATAGAGAGGGTGTCTGTCTCCTGAATCCAGAAAAAATAATCATAGGTGTTGGTTTTGACTGAGTTTTTGGTTATTCTGTTATCATTTGTCAACATGCAACACTTGGATCAGATGATTCTTTGCACCCTGTCATACTTTGACCTGTCCAGAGAGACGTTTAAAGACGAGCAGCTGACGACCAGCACATCGTTAGTCAGACCTTCCAGAAGAAAACAGAAGACAGACAGGAGGAGAATGAGGGGAGGTGGGATAGAATCAGATGAAGAAGAAGGGGACTCCCCGCTGCCCTCCACCAGCTGCTGCCTATAATTATCTGCCATCACTGCTATATTTAACTGCACCTCCCCGAAGAAGACATGAAGGCTTCATCAGTCACAGGGGGGAACTTGGTTTTTATCTCTGCTTTATGCAAGGTGAACGCAGCAGCAGCTGAATGAATCAGTGGAGTAAAAGTTAAATGTGAAGTAAAAACACTTGAAATGAGATGGAGTTAGAAACCTGCCACTAACCAGCTGGATGTCACGGCTGAATCAGGAGGGTCAGAGTGGAGCAGTGCTGGAGCCTTGCTGTTGGGCTCAGACTGCATGATAATAACCAGACCACTGAGTCCAACACAGCTGATGGTCAGCTCACCGAGGTTCTTTGAAGTGCCCCACCTGTGAGACTGTAGTTCACCGAGGCTGACATTTACTCCTGAGTGATGATGAAACGCACTCATTTGGGCTCTTGGTTCAAACCTGTGCAGTTTTCTCCTTTGAGAGTCTTTCTGGTGCAGGTGGGCTGACATGCCAGTGAAATCATCCCCAGGACGTGCTTCAGCTTCAGAGCGTCCTCCCTGAGCTGTCCACTGCACACTGCTTCACTCAGCAACATGTCTTCAGACGGTGGAAAAGGAGTGCATGTGTAGCAATCTTATAACTATTTTATTTGATCTTCAAATACATATTTATTACTCTGAGGCTTTTTCAGAGGAAAAGTTGGTGACCTTCAGCAGGGTCATGCCAACTCCAGTTACAGGCCTGTTATTCTTACAACCCCAGTGAGGATAGGACCAGTTCTGGGATGAAACTGAGTACATTTACTCAAGTACTTTGCTGAATGTACTTGTAATTATTGAAGTATTTTGGATGTAAATCTTGTCCTTTGTACTCCAAAGCATTTCTTTAAAGCTTTGCTTCCTTCTTGTTTTTCTAATAGAAAGCTGCTGGTATGATGCTGTATTATTGTAGATGAAGCTACCCAGCAGTATAGAAGTCCTTCAGATCATCTCCAGCTGCATCATCAAAGTGAATCAATAATATCATGGACATGATTGTGTAGAACATGCACTTTGACTTTAGCTCCTTTAGGTGGATTTGATGCTCACACTTGTGACTCTAAATTCTTGTTGGAGGTCTTTGAAGAACACGTCTTCACTCAGAAACTGTTCTCAGGCTCGTGTGCAGCCACTGTTCATGGACTCCATCTGTGTGAGGGCACAGGGCCAATCAGGAGCCTGGAAACCAGTGTTTCCTCCAGCAGCTTGGCTGCTCCTTCTTGTTCTTTGTGCCATCCCGGAAGAAATCAGCACACATCCTGATTGGAAGTTCCTGTTTCCATCGGAGAAAGATGAGGGCATCCCAAAGATGGCCGTCTACCCGAGCCCTTTATTCCCAAACTGGAAGCAGCTGCTATGTGATTCCACACTGAGTTCCAGTCTGCACAGAGTGGGAGGACGGAGGGCTCACATGGAATCAGGCCACTTCTGGAGGAGCTGAGTGGGAACTTTCCTGGATATGGATTTCTTTGCAGTGATGTTGGAACTGTGCATCTTTGTGTCTCTAAACAGACACTTTGTGCGTCTCCGTCTTCGGCTGCTGAGGGTGAGGGGGCAGAGCAGTCCGAGCTCGGTCTGCAGCACTCCAGGAGTTCAGTCAGCACTCTTTAATAAAGTCCCACAGGAGAAGCAAGAAGAAAAGCTAAAGAATAACCATGGAGGCACTTTCTGCTGAGACAGGCAGCCTCACAGTACAAGCAAAATGTTCACATGTCCACAAGAGGGCGCCACTGAATACAGCATCCACAGCAGCTCTCCATGTGTGCCAATAGCAGCATCTAAAGACTGCAGAGCGCCCAGCTGATCACAGCTGGATAGTTTCCTCTGCTGCTCTTCACAAATATATGAGGAGCTATTGTTGCAGAATAGAGTGCAGGCACAATGACACAGTATCATCAACAGATCTATTTGCTCTATATGCAAACTGGTATGGATCGAGGGTGATACTGGAAAGGGTTCTACATACCAAATATTTTCATGATAGCTCATGCTAACGCTGCAGGTCTACAGTCGTTCAGACAGCTTGGGTTGGATTTCTTAGATACTGATACAATCACAGCTAATTTAAAACATACTGGAACTTTCTGTTGAGCTAAAGAACAGTTAAAAATATCAGTTAATATTAGGGCCAGTTCATATGCACAAGGCAAAAACATAATACCTGGTCAGAACCAGCAGCTTTTCTGCTGTTTTGCCTGCGCAGAGGGTTCCTTACCTCACGCTCCCTGATGAAAAATGCTGGAGCAGTAGGCTTGGAGTCATTAACAGTGAAAGGTTGGGAGTTTTTTCCATGTTTGAATCTCCAATAAAAGTTGTTTAATTCATGAGGCAAATTAGGATCAGTATCTTTGCCTTGTAATTAATCATTGATTTGAAGCCCTGCAATAACTCTGTTGTTTCCAGAGTTGAGCTTGTTTTCTAACTTCTCTTATTAGTCTTTCTTGGCTTCCTTTAGTGCCTTTCTAAATTTGGATTTAGCAGCCCTATAAAGATCTTTATCCCCAGATTTAAAAGCTGTATCTTTCTGTATCACCGTTGATTAACATAAAAGCATACGCCACCTCCCCACTTATTCAGCGGCTCCTCTGTACGATCCGCCCAGTGCAAGGTGAAGCCTTCCTGCTGTATTGCCGAGTCGTTTATCCTGGCATCCAGCCAGACCTCCGTAATACACAGAACTGAACATTCCACATAGTCTCTCCTTGAGACAATTAACATCATCCACTTTGTTTGCCAAAAGAGCGAGTGTAGAGGGTAGAACAGTGTGATGACACCACTGCCTCTGTTGTACCAGGAACCGGCTCTCCTCCCTTGTCTCCTGGGCCTCATGCACTGCATGTTGCCAGATGCTGCAGCCCCATACTGCTCATCAGAAACAAAGTCTTTAGAGGAATATAATAGTCCTGGTTTGAAGTCTGGCATTTTCTCATGAATCTGCAATAAGTCCAACCAATCGTATTTGATCGAACAGTGCACATTTTCCACTCAAACACACAGCAAGCCAGCAGACACACAGCGTGAGCCACACCAAGTTGCCAAAGGTCGGTTCCATCTTTTTTTTTCATCCAGATGTTCAGAAGAGTCTCCAGGTGTGTATCTATGAGAACATCACAGACGTGTGTGAGCTGAGTGTGATGTCATACCTGGTGTGTGTAGCAGACTGTCAGAGATACTCTTTAAGGTTCTTTCTCTGTGTGAGGAACAAAAGTCTCTGCTGGCTTTTTGTTGCTGCTCTTAGACTCCATGTGAGTGTGAGGCTGATGTGTGTGAAGACATGAGTGTGTGACGGTTCCTCTGAGGTGTGTGCGGCAGTGTTTGTGTTGTTGGGCCGCTGTGCCTGAGCAGGAAATTAACAGAAAGATGATGATCCAGAGGAACATGCAGCAGAACCTGCTCAGCTGGATTCTTGAGAGTGAGAAAGAGACTCACCCTGTTTCCTGTAAATGTAGAGGGGAGCGGCACACCTGAGCAGGTATACAGACAGGAGTTAAAGGTAGAAACACACAGCTGAGCCTCCATTTTCCTTCAGCGAGTGGGAGGAGGAAAGTGGAGCTGAGGCAGGGTGAGTGTAACACAACATTGTTGTTGTTGTTGTCCTGTCAGAGTCTCTGAGTGTGTTTGTGTCTGTGGACTGTAGAGGAAGAAGGTTTAGTTCTCAATAACGTGTCTGCTTCAAGAAAGCTTCAAGGAAACAGATACAATTATTCTGATGATGAACAAACTTTGACTCTGTGCAAAATTGATGCTTTTTCAAACTGAGGACTTTGACTCATTTCTTGTTCTCAGGCTCTGCCACCATGTTGCAGTTGTTGTTTGTGTGTAACATGGGAAACTCTGAACTGCAGTTTGTTCTGATGTAAGAACCTGAGCAGCAGGTCACCGCTGAGCTACTTTGCTCTTAGTTTCATCTGATATCTCTCAGCATGTGGGCAAAATGACTGTCATGGTGACACATGGTTACAGTGAACAGCAGCAGCCTGTGTGACCAGAGCTGAACAAACTGGTCTGATTCCTGGTCTGATGTTGTGATGGTGAACCTTGGCTCTCTTTTATTCTATTCTTTTCTATTCTATTCTACTTCTACTTTATATAAGTGCCAAATCACCAAAAACAGTTGCCTCAAGGTGCTTTACACTGTAAGATAAAGACCCTACAATAATTGCACAGAAAACCCAACTGTCAAAACAAGGCCTTATGAGCAAGCTTTTGGCAACAGTAAGAAGGAAAAACTCTCTTTTAACAGGAAAAAAATTGTTTGTACAGGCATCTGCTGGGGCTGTTCAGGGTCACCTGATCCAGCCCTAACTATAAGCTTGATCATAAAGGAAAGTTTTAAGCCTAATCTTGAAAATAGAGAGGGTGTCTGTCTCCTGAATCCAAGCTGGGAGCTGGTTCCACAGAAGAGGGGCCTGAAAGCTGAAGGCTCTGCCTCCCATTCTACTTTTAAGTATCCTAGGAACCACAAGTAAGCCAGCAGTCTGAGAACGAAGTGCTCTATTGGGGTGATACGGTACTATGAGGTCTTTGAGATAAGATGGGGCCTGATTATTCAAGACCTTGTGTCATGGGTGATCTGGACTCCATGATGCAGGAGTCAACAGGCAAAACTGCACTAAAACGTGGTTTATTTGGTAGATGCCATTAAATAATAAACACTGCTATACTGGGGCTGGATGGGTACCAGAACTAATAATACAAAACTGAAGGACATGGTGATACACAACAGGGTAACATTGATGATGACATGACAAATGACAGCCACTGAGAGAGTACGTAAATACAAACCCAGGATAGCAAGAGGATCAGGAACAGGTGGAGACACAGCTGGGAGTAATTAAACAGGGCAAGACCTGGGGCCTATTCCAGGAAGCAGGTTTAGCAACAACTCTGAGTTTGTTAACCCTAAAATGAGGGAAACTCAGGTTTTCAGTTCCAGAAAGAGACTCTGTCACCCTAACCTGCAG
>JAMQGT020009485.1:0-13104 GCA_024447675.2 Pterophyllum scalare | reverse complement strand
AGTTTAAAACATTTTCAAGGACTTGAGTCACTACATTGTGTAAAAGATGTATTAAGTCTTTGTTTGAATGAGAAAAGAAAATTAATAATGTAGAATATCACTTTATAAATGTGTTATAATGCAAATCATAGGTAGTGAGGCAGCATTTAACCGGCCTGCAGTGGATTGCCAGTGAAGCCTGGACAGAATCTGCTGTGCTCCAAACACCTCATCTTATGCCATACCTGGGTGGTACACTGGGCATCACCATTCGTCGAGGAGAAATAGCAGGGCTCAGGGAATTCCTGTTACAGATACGTCCTGACCTGCATTACAACAGTAGTCAAGGAAATAGTATGGTGAGAGTTTAAACTTTTACTACTGTAGTTGCAAGAATTATAGATTTTCATTATGTTTAAAAAACAATTTTCAATATATTTCAGGTGAATCAGTTTTGGGAATTCACATTTCAGTGCAGATTTGCACCAGCTCCATCAGGCTGGGTGGAAGGTGGAGGTGCACTATGCACTGGGCAGGAAGATCTAGAAAATGTGAACACTGAGTACTTGGACATTTCCAACCTCCGACCTGAGTACAATGTGTACAAAGCTGTGTATGCTCTGGCATATTCCCTTGATGACATGCTGCAGTGTAAGCCAGGAAGAGGGCCTTTCAGTGGGAACAGCTGTGCCTCTTTGCAAACACTGAAGCCATGGCAGGTGTGATATCAGTTTACTCTCCATCTATGACTAATCCGCTTGCTCTGTAATTATTTTCAGAAAAGAATTTAAATACAATGCCTTAAGAATAACTAAGAAAAAGCTGGAATGAGCTAAAAAGATTCTCCATACTCCAGAACAAAAGTAGTGGTTAATGCATTTAGATCAGTAAGATCGTTAACCTGTATATCAGGGGTCTCAAACTCAAATGACCTGGGGCCCACTGCTGGTTCTGTCATCTCAGCAGAGGGCCACTGTGTACACAGAGGTGGCATAAGTACAGACATTCTGTACTAAAGTAGAAGTACAATGCTTTATACATCTTTACTTATACTTGTTAGAACAAAAATGTACGGGCTCTGAAATGTATTTAAAGTAAGAAAGTAAAAGTAGCAGGTTGTATAAATGTTGAATTCAGTGAATGAATCTCAGCGGCAATGATTCAAACTCATCTCTGCTGCACTTCATGTAACCTGTAACTCTGACCATGACTCTGCCTCTGTGCACTTCCAACACAGAGCTTTACCGTGAATACGGTATAGCAAGCTGACCTGTTTTCATACCATCTTTGAGATGCTGAAGTACCGCAAGCACAACTTACAGACATCTACCCTCGGGCCAGCCCACTGTAACCCCTGATTATAGCACTATAAATGATACATAAATTATACAATTCTGCCTCTTTAATTCTTTTGAATGCGATAAGCCCCGATGATGGAGGATACGCCAGTAGATACTATCCTTGGTGGTGTTAAGTATAAATGGTAAATGGACTTGGTCTTATGCAGTTCTTCTCTACTCTAAATGCGCACTCAAAGCGCTTCATACGAGCGATACGTAGGCCAGCCAGCCTAGTTTTTTAAGGCCCTTACACACTGGACATGTTGCGTTTTTCCAAATAAATCGTCCTCATAAAACGCAATGGGAAAAAATGAGGTAACATCAAGTGATGATGTAATGAGGTCCTGATGTTTCTAAAGAAGAAAAAGAAGAAACAGAAATTCTGGGTTCATCCAACAAAAGAAATCAGCAGCAGGGACAGTTTTATAGTTTGATCCTGCACTGAAACGGCATCAAGCTATGAGCTCAAGTGTTGCTAAATGCAGTGCTTTGATTGGTCAGATGTTTGTTTGCTTACGAAAGTCAGAAAAATCTAAAGTGCCTAAATTCATCCTGTTAAATGACGCGGTAGGTGTGCATTAAGAACAGGCGAGTCCGAAAAATGTTTTTAATGTACAACAAATTCACACGAAATTTGTGTCCGGTGTGTAAAGGCCTTTCGACAGGCATGGGAACCAGTGAAGATTGTGGGTTTAATTTTAGCAGCAACAATCGTGACCGAGACAAGTGCTGGGACACATGTCAAGAGTGAGTCACAGACAGATCTAAGGGAGAGAACCAACCCATTTTGCAAACTAAAACATCGTCCAGATTCAAAATAAATAATACAGAAATAATATAAGTGATTTATTTTTTTCAGTGCGGCCCACTACCGGATGACCTATAGGCCCGCAGGCCTGGAGTTTCAGACCCCTGCTGTATATGTATACAACATTATTACTGATGTGCCTTATTTGATTTTGAGTTAGATTGTAATTTATATATTTAGCTATAATAATGTCATATTATATTTGATTTATTGAACACCTGGTGCCTCTCTTTACACTGTGAAAAGTAATTTATTTCTTATACATCCCTTCTGAACAGCTTGTTTATTACATGGAAAGAGTGAACTTCACCACTCCATTTGGTGATCAAATATCATTTGATGAGAATGGCGATGTGGTGCCAATTTATGATGTGATCAACTGGTTGTGGCTCCCTGATGGAAGCACTAAAGTTCAGTATGTGGGTGAGGTTAAGAGGTCAGCTTTCAAAGGTGAAGAACTCATACTTGATGAAGACAAAATCTTCTGGAACTTTGAATCCAAGAAGGTTGTATATGTTTTTCAGACTTTAATTTTTATCACATGGACAATTAAAGTCATTAAAGCAGGTAATAATTAATTTTGTCCTACAGCCACCTCGATCAGTATGCAGTGAGAGCTGTCCTCCTGGGACCCACATGGTGAGAAAGAAAGGGGAACCTGAATGCTGCTTTGACTGCATTCTTTGTTCTGAGGGGGAAATCACTAATAAGAGCAGTAGGTGTTTATCTTTCAACATGCCATATTTCATTTCATTGTTATTAAATATAGTTTGCATTTCAACATCTTTCTCTTCTGTCAGACTCCTTGGAGTGCACCAGTTGTCCAGAGGATTTTTGGTCAAACCCCCAGCGTGACCACTGTGTTCCTAAGAAGACAGAGTTCCTCTCCTACCATGAGCCTCTGGGTATCTGTTTGACAGCAACTTCATTGCTGGGAACATTTATATGTGCTGTTGTTCTTGGGATCTTTATCCACCATCGCAGTACACCTATAGTGCGTGCCAACAATTCAGAACTTAGTTTCCAGCTATTGCTCTCACTTAAGTTGTGTTTCCTGTGTTCACTGCTGTTCATTGGACGACCCAGGCTGTGGACATGCCAACTCAGACACGCAGCATTTGGGATCAGCTTTGTGCTTTGTGTCTCATGCATCCTGGTAAAAACCATGGTTGTTCTGGCTGTGTTCAAAGCCTCCAAGCCAGGAGGGGGAGCCAGTCTGAAGTGGTTTGGTGTTATGCAGCAGAGAGGAACAGTTCTGGTTCTTACATCTGTTCAGGCAGCCATCTGCACTGCCTGGCTTGTCTCTTCCTCTCCAGTTCCACATAAAAACACCCAATATCAAAATGATAAGATTGTTTATGAGTGTGCAGTTGGGTCCACTGTTGGTTTTGCAGTGTTACTGGGTTATATTGGTTTGCTGGCTTTCCTCAGTTTTCTAATTGCATTCCTGGCAAGGAATCTGCCTGATAGTTTTAATGAGGCCAAGCTCATCACATTCAGCATGCTGATCTTCTGTGCTGTGTGGGTGGCCTTTGTTCCTGCTTATGTCAGCGCCCCTGGAAATCTTGCAGATGCAGTGGAGGTGTTTGCCATCTTGGCTTCAAGTTTTGGACTCTTGATCACACTGTTTGGACCCAAATGTTACATAATCCTGGTGAGACCAGAGATGAACACAAAGAAAGCTATCATGGGTCGTGGCATTGAGTCATAAAAAATTAATTTCTCAAAATAATGTTTTTTTTCTGTACAGTACAGACAGAAAAAAAAGAATTGAAAATAATACATTCAAATAATATTAACGTAAACAAAAATCTGTGATATAAAAGTGCTGATATAGAAACATAGCTATTTGTCTTGCTTTTATATTTTGTTATGCTTTGCTTTCCTCTGTTGTTCTTGTTTTAAGATGCAGTTAAAATACCAATAACATATACTTTTCAAGTACTACATGTACACGTACTGACTCTGTGGTATTTCCTGTTGAAATGTATCCTCCTTAACTTAAATATAAATGACATTTTTAAATAAGCTACACCTTCAAGTTAGATTCATCACTTTTACTGTGTATTCATGTATATTTGGCCTGTCTGGAACTGATTTGTACTCAGAAACACTGATCAGTTTATAACACTTTCACATTCAAAGTCCTCCTCTAAGCATTTGAGTTTAAAAGTGTCAAAATCTGGTGGTAGTATCTTTTAAAGAAAATAATTCATAACTTTCCTTGAATATAAAGAAAACTATAAAGAGTTATATAATATATACTGAACATGTGCAGGAAAAATGACATTTTTTAAAATAATTTTTGCTTAGCAGATTTTTGATCAGTTTTTATCTTTAGCAATTGTGACATTGTGCATTCAGATATAGTATGTGACCATTTTTGTGCTACATGGTGGGAAACACAGTGGATCATGAAACTAGGCCACAAAACTCCGTGGGGAATATTGGTAAGTCAGATCTGAGCAATGAATGTTTTACTGGTGACCGTAGCATGAGTTAGATTTTAAGATGAAGTTTGAATACTTCCTTAAAGGCCATTTTGGCAATTTGGAGAACTGAGGGGTCAAAACATCCATCCATCCATTTAATTCCACTTATATAGCACTATGGCAGCTGGGGATAAGGCAGTCATCACAAATTAAGAATACCTTAAAGACTGGGTCCTACGTTTACCAAAAGAGATTGTGTACCTTCACCATGAAGCCACCTCACTTTGTGAAGCTGCAGGTATGGATGGTAACGGTTAGAAAAGAAAATTTAGCTTGCAAGGTATTTTTTGTTTTCGCCGTCTGTACATATTACTACAGGGTTTTTCAGCGTGTTTCCCACAGGGATCACATGCAGTCCTACTAGGTGTAATGTATAGGTCTGAACAAATATTTTGCATTTCTTCTATTTAAAATCTAGACTGTTCATATATTATCTTTTACAAGAAATTGAATTCAATTTAGTTTTATTTCAATAACAAACAATTTACAACAAAAGCCTTCTTAGGGTACTTCACATTGTGGGGTCAAAAGTAGAGTTTAATTTTTATACCATCAAGTTGTTCCCTTAAATATATGTTTACAAATGTATCAATTAATGTCATATACAGCAACATTATATTGAAACTGTAAACGGTTTTCACACTGACAAGACAGTTTAATATGAGTGTCTGTAATAGGGCATTACATATAATATTCTTCTATAATTCTTCAATATATACACCTGCTTATTTCTGGAAATGCTAAAACTATGAAATAAATATTTATAAATGACATTCTGTAAATAAACTAAGCATTTTATTAAATGGAGGTATTTCCATTTATTTACAAAACAAAACACAAAGGTAAATACAAAAATAAAGATGAGATGATACAGCTAAAGAGGAATATAACGAATATTAGTCATATTTTTTAATTTATTTTTGCTAACTGGCCATCATGTGTTTCCTGGTGTTTCTCTCAGGCCTCAAAAGAATGATGAAACACTTTGGTGCAAAAATACAGAAAAGTAAACCATAGCTAGAAGCCAGGATGGCAAAAATTTCAACAGCAACAGTGTATTTCCCAGGAGAGCTAAGGTAAGCAGGCACAAACGCCACCCAAACAGCACAGAAAATCAGCATGCTGAAAGTGATGAGTTTGGCCTCATTAAAATTATCAGGAAGTTTCCTAGCAAAAAAGGCTAATGTGAGGCTGATGCAGGCCAGCAGGCCAATGTAACCCAAAATTAGACAGAAGCCAACCACAGAAACCATGGCACACTCCAAGGTGACCTTTGACCCTTGAAAACCCAGATTTTGCCGAGGCACAGGGGGACTGAGGGATAGCCATATGGTACAGATGACAATCTGGATAAAAATAAAATGTTATTAAACAGATGTAAAACTGCAAAGACAAAAATTCAAAACAGAAGATTTGTATAACCTGTATACATGTAAGAAGGCAGACACTTCCTCTCTGTTGGCTTGGACCAAACCATCTAATCATGGCTTCAGCACCAGGCTGAGCTGAGCGAAAAGCTGCCAGGACTACGATGGTCTTAACTTTGAGGCAGGAAACACAAAGCACAAAGCTGATCCCGAAAGCTGCGTGCTGGAACCGACAAGACCAGTCTGATGGACGACCAATGAACACCAGCGAGCACAGGAAGCAGAGCTTCAGTGATGCAAGAAGCAAGAAGCTCAGCTCTGAATTGTTGGCCCGCACCTAAAATTGAGATATTGCAGCTTTATAAAAACAGTGACATGCCCAATATTAGCCACGTGTGGAATAATTCTGTTGTTTTAATATTTTGTCTATTTAATGGCAAAGAATAAACTGACATGGGATGTCAAATGAAATCTAACTATAAACAAATACACTTGCACACTAATGAGGTTTTGTTAAAAAAAAATGTACATTATAGTTCTGTGTGCATTTCTTTCTCACAACAGGTGTGTGACGGTAGTGAAGGAACACCACAAAGACAGCTGCCGTCACCGCGGCACCGGTCACAGCTGCTGTTGTGAGGGTAATTCCTAATGTCTCATTAAAGGCGAGAAAGTCCAGTTGGCGAGGGATGCAGGCAGTTCGTTTAGCATTAGACCAGAACTCTAAGGGACAACGCTCACAGTGAATGGAGTCTAGTGAGGAAAAAAGATTGGAGAGGGAAAGAAGAAGAGGAAGGAAAATTAAACACCAGTGGCAGAACTGCAAATGACTTTAAATCAAATGGATTTGAAGGTAGGATGTCTGCATTTTGGAGGGCATAATGTTTACACAGTAAGGTCTTTACCAGTTTTATTGCTTATCTCTCCTGCAGCACATGGGACACAGTCAAAACAGCAGAGAGGTTCTCCTTTCCTGATGGCCTTTCTAGTGCCTGGGGGGCAGATCTCACTGCACACTGAAACGGGCACCTAAACAATAAGCGATCATGTATTTTTAGGTGTAATATAAATGTATTTCAACTAACAGCAAGAAATCTTCAAATACAAAATTTAGATTATTTTCATATTTAATACCTGATTGGATCCCGTGATCCACTGAATAGCTGACTCGTTAAGGTGGAGAGCAAACCCATCCACATGACCGATCAAAACAAGTTTTAGTGTCCCGTCAGCTGTGTTCTGCCAGTTGACAAGATCATACTTTGCTGGAATATCAGCTCCTTGGAAGTAAAACATTTCACCTTGTGGTGTGGTGAAGTTCACTGTTTCCAAGTGCTGCAAAACCTGTAAAATGATCAAAACTGTGAGTGAGTAACTGGCATAGTATTTATATCTTAATGCCTGTGACAAATGTGCTTTTTTTTGTGTGTTAGACAGAGTTTGAAAATAAGTACAATCTAATCACTGAGTACTGAGATCTCACACAAAAATGTGGTAATTACTGCATTATGGATTGGCATATATATGTGCTATTATACACTCATGAGTCAGACCAAGACCTGTTTAGCTTCTAGTGTTTGTAGCATTTCCCTCATGATTACCTCACTGGGTTTTATGTGTTTTGGAGAGGAGCAGGTGAGGCTGTTGTTTTCAGAAGGGCTGTCTTTAATGGGGCAGAGAAGGCTGTGAAGAGCATGGGCTGCAGCATAAACAGCGAGGTAGACATTATATGTCAGCCTTAGCTGGGAGGTGTCCGTAAAGACATTCTGCACTTTTTTCAGAGATTCTGTCCCATTGCAGTGTGACAGTAAAGCTCTCTGACCAGACATAACAGCAGGAGCTGAAGTAAAAATATTTGATGTATGTCTAGTCTTTAGTGTGGACATAGGAGATCTGAGGGATGCGGAGGAATATAAATGAAGATGTTTGGTCCTTTGACTACATCCAAACTCTGCTTCCCAGAATTCTCTTAAGAACTCATCATCTGGACGATAAATTGGGTGTAAACTTCTGAGGTAGCTTTCAAATCCAGGTATGGCTGAACTTCTGATTGCAACACCAAGAACACCTTTTGCCACTTTGCTTGTTACTGGATTTTGGAGCAGATCCCCACTGGTGCTCCAAGCCTCACTGGCTAGAAACTGTCTATCAGTCACCTGATAGGCAAAAAATAATAATAATTACTTTAAAAGTTTTTTTTTTTTATTGCATTCATTATATGCATTGAGAAATTTTATGACAGCCTCTCACATTCAGTTTGCCAAGTTGCAGGAACAGTTCCCTTACATCTGTATACCAGGTGAATATCAAAATCACCCTTGCAGTTGAGGCTTGAATTGTGAGGGCTGCTCGTCTGGCATCACTAATAATATTTTCCCTTTGGAGAGTCTCTACAAATGCCAGGCACACCCCTGCTCCCTGAATCTCCTCCTGAAATACCTGACAGGTACAGGTAAAAGACGTCTATTACATGATTACACTGCAAATATATTTATATAGTGTACTTATGGCTATATATTTTGCAGATACAATTAAAAAGTCCAAGTGATTAAAATTTTTAAAAAATGCAGATACCTTTATTGCAGTGTGGCCATAATTATTGTTTGCTACAACTGCCCCAACCCAAGTCCAGTTGAAGCGTATGGCAAGCTGAGCAACAGTACGTGCTTGGTAAATATCACTGGGGATGGTTCTGAAGAAATTTGGATACTCAAGCCTGTCATTCAAACAAGGACAGGTGGCTAGATAGCTGATCTGAAAGACACACACAAAACAAAAACTGCATCTAATAAAGATTTTTCCAATAATTTTCAGTTTTTCCACCGGCATAAAAAAAAGCACAAACATTGCTTTGATAAAAATATATGCTACAGTACAGTACAGATTTTATGCTGTATTTAAACTAAAACTCACAAAAGGTACAGAGACTGGCTCCAGGATTCTGGAGACTATCTGGCTTATGGATGAAGCACCACCAATAATCACAGGGACAGTTTGACTACCTGAAAACAGCAATAAATAATTGCTGATTAGATAGATAGATAGATAGATAGATAGATAGATAGATAGATAGATAGATAGATAGATAGATAGATAGATAGATAGATAGATAGATAGATAGATAGATAGATAGATAGATAGATAGATAGATAGATAGATAGATAGATAGATAGATAGATAGATAGATAATGAGTTACCCCTTCTGTCAGTGATTTCCTCTCCGTTCCCAGCAGAATCACTGGGAGTGTTTGTGAAATTGCATTTGGTGCTGTCTCCACCAACTAGTGACAGTGCTGATTGGAGAGCCCATGGTGGGTGCCCACAGCTGTCAAAAATACGATAGCCCAGCTTTACTCCTGGTAGCAGCATTGTATTATTATTGATTTCCTCCAGTGCAAACACCATAGCATATATGTACTGCAATTCAAAATATTCTAGACTGAGAGGAGGGAGATACATTGAGAAAGTATAAGTAAAATTTTGTTCGATTGATTTCTGTGAAGCTACAAGTACAAATCAAGTGGTAAAACATGGCAATTACTCCTGTAATCCTCTCACAATAATCTCAGTTAAAAGCTACAGCTTAGTGTTTTACCCAGTGCATGGCTCGTAGTTTGGCAGCTGAGTGAAATCATGTTCTATAGCTGGAGGTTGATAATGAAGAGAAAAAAGACCACCAATGATTACATCTCCATCTTGGAATACATCCTGACTACTCAGTCTACCCCAATGAGAACATGTCAACATCTGAACACAAAGGAGTCCATCCCGCAGTCCCAGTTCTCTTCCCACAAGCCACACAAGTAGCAGAGATGGGGAAGACCTGGAGCACACAATGAAGAACCAGGAGAACCAAGACATAGATGCAGCTGTTCTGGATAGTCAAATATGTAGAGTATACTCAGTTTGGTTAATTCTCAGTAGTTCATTCAATATCCATAAACAATTCCTGCAATGAAAATATTAGATAAGATTAAAGTCCACAATGTAGCAGAAGATTGCCAAGAGGACACTGTGAAGTTATGGTTGAAAATGTGTATTTTCGTACACCAGATATAACATGAGTTGGCTACTGTGTATACATCTAAATAGTGACATACCCCCTCCTCCTTGGAATAGATGAACTGCAGATGTGGGCATTTTGAGTGGATGCAGAGCCCTTTTGTAAGCAAGTGAACATGACAACGCATATACCTTCCCCCCAAATCATCCCTCTCAAGGTGTGACACAACAACAGCATGATTGGCACTAATCATGTCTTGCAGGTAGAAGATGTACAAATAGGAGGTGTGTCTAGGTGAACATAATGTAGTATTTGTAATCTTTCTGCAGTGACCAATACCTTTATGAAACTTAGCAAACACACCATCCTCTGCTGAGCAACCTCTGAACCATGTAGAAGCTTTCCTTAACTTTATTTGCAACCTATACTGCTGTGGATGTCATATCTTGTGACATGTTTTACTCAGTCTGAGGCTGCTGTGAACCTGCAGCCTTCCTCCTGCTGTTATGAGATATTTACATCAGAAGCCTCAATGGGAATACAAAAGGGAAAAAATGATTTGTCATGAGAATTGTTAAGAAATAGAGCCTGGACAAGTTTTTTTCTTGATTTCAATTCTTTTCTTTTTTCTTTTTTTTTTAATCTGTTTACAGTAGGAATCCTCCTGACTGTGCAGTCTGCGGCTAACAGGTTAGCAGATGTGCTTTGGGGGTCCAGGCCCATCCACTCAAGCCACCGTGCCCCCTCAGCTGAATTCTACTGATACTCTTCAACTGTAAGTTACACAAATTCATACAATTTGGAAATGAAAAACTTAAACACCCATGTCACCGGTAAGTTATTGCACTGCAAGCTCAGTTTAATTCTTCGGTTTAGCAGCTTCTGCAGTGATCGTGGTAAGCAGCATGACTGAGGAGGACACTGAACAGAGGATCGATGCAGGTCAGACTTTGGGAAGTACCCCTCATGTCTATGTGAAAAATAAATAGAGGTCATTCTCAGTTTGTGTAGCTTCTGTGAAAGTTTGAAAATTGCAAAACAAATGGAGGTCCCCCACACACACACACACACACACACACTCACACACACTCACACACTCACACACACACCCAGACGTTGCTTCACAACCGGTGGGCTATGAAAACATTTCATACTGCATGGGGCGATGTGAGGCAAGATGAAAAAAGTTTGGGAGCAACTGCATTACAGTAACAGCTACAGACCTGTTGGCCAGACCTGTTGGTGCAAGCGTTACATCACAGTCTGAGAGTGCTTTATGCCAGAATAAAATTGAGAATTTGAAATACTTCCAGTTTTCTTTTGAGATACCCAGTTTAGTAAGTGAATTATTGCACAGAAAATTAATGAGAAGCTAGTAAGATCAGACTACAAGTGAGAATTTTATGAAATTTCTATAAATAAATATTGTTTATCAGTGGGAACATGGGTGTTTCTCAATATTTTTTGCCTTGGCAAGGTGTTCACTGGTATCCCTGATTGTCAAGCAATGATAGTGTGGCAGGCAGGATGTAGACACATATGCAGGACTTAGAAGACTGACATAAATTTAAATCACAGCTTTATTGCCTGCAAGTTGCAGAAAACAGCCAAAATTTACATCTACACTCAGAGGAACATGAACTGGACTTAGGAAACACAGACAGACAAGGGGGCACAGAGATGGAGGCAGGAACACTCAGGGAATAATATAAACAGAACCCATGAACAAGGCTAAAGAAGAACCAAACCCTAGGAAAATAAATCCAAAGAAACAATTGCACACCGCCATACAAAGTAGGGGTGTGCAATTAATCAAATTTCGAATTTGTCTCCAAACGATCACAAAAACATTGCAATCGGCAAAAAATAATTATCATTAAAATTATTTTGTAGCATTAAGAACTGATTTATGCTTCAGCATTGAGTCTTTGTGAGGCCTACAATGAAACCTACGTAAGTGGCCGGCAACATTGCCAGCACTTGCGCTTGTACGAGGTGCATTATGTGTGGTCGTGTCCCAATCCGATCAATAAAATCTACACCGTAACTGGAAATATTCGGAACCCTATGCCATGACCTGACGTGCACTTCCCGAGAAATGCAACTACAGGTCGGATCGATTCTGACTGGCCTTTTCAGTATGGTCATTTCCTCCGGTGCGTTTCCGGCTACTTTTTATGCCGCAGTTTGTTTTTTTTTATTTATCAGTGAGAGAATAACAGCTCATCATCTCAATATAAGGAATAATAATCAGCAGCATTGATGTAAGGACTCACAAATGTCAGCAAATTCCTGGAGGGAGATGATTGAAACTATTGGAATGGACGTGAAGGCATGACAAAAGAAATCAAAAACTAGAGGGAGAAATATGTTTGCACTCGAAAAAACTGACCACAAAGAGCGAGGACCCAGAATGGAAAAAGTCCCAGCATTTTATTAGTTTTCACCTGTAAAGCACCAGGACATGACCACAAGGTAATTAACACAGACATAATGTCTCTGTAGGTTCTCAGTAATCCAGGTCATCCAGGTAGTCTCTGGAGCTTGAAAAAGGGCAACCGGACTTCTTTATGTTTCTTGAAGACAAAAAATAATTTTGAGAAATTATTTGTTTCTTTATTTTGATAGCCAGACTTTTATTCCTAATTCATTCTAAATTCTAAATTCTAAATGAACATTTGTGATTCTCTATGGCTAACACAAATGCAATTCTCTGTCATACAGTTTAAGGATATGTCACAATTTAGTCAGATAATATTTTTGTTTTTAATGATACAGGAACAGATAAATAATATTAATTTATTCCAGAATTTGTATCAAATTCTTAAGTTGATTTCATGCAAAGATAAAATTGCAAAGCATTTATCCTGCAAAAAGTAAACCAACTTTAGTGCCACATGGCCTTAATCATTGTCTTCTATTACTGCTCCAATCCAGGTCCAATTAAAGTGTAGGGCAAGTTGGACAACAGCCCTGGCTGGGTAAATATCACTGGCTATGGTCCTGAAGAAATTAGGTAAGTGACTCCTATCACTTAGACAGGGACAGCTAGCTGTATAACTCATCTGAAAGACAAAAAACACATACACACATGCAGTAGTTATAAACTGCTCAA
>JAMQGT020009484.1:0-31121 GCA_024447675.2 Pterophyllum scalare | reverse complement strand
CACATGCCCACAGGGACAATAAACCACACACACACACACACACAGGCTAGCCAACCGACCAGTCACCAGGAGGACTCCACAGGGTCATGAAAATTTGTTCATATCAACTGCTCATTAGTTCAGGCACGTGCTACATAACAGGTTCATCATTAATGTGATGATGCTTGTCACTTTTGATTGTGTACCACCTCCAGCAGTTTGGTGAAGTCAGGATTATATTAGGGTGAAGCCAAAGTCAGAAGGAGCAAGGATCAACACACACATCAAAATATCTTTGTTAAGGGGGATATTGGTGTTCAAAAATTTATTGAAGTCAACTTCAAATTATAGTTGGTTTGATTGTTTTTAGTTCCAGCTCCACGCTGTGGTGATGATGCTTTGTCATACATTGCTTAATTTGTGTCAGGTTAGTAGTTATGGCAAATTGTATAGTTCATTTTGAAAGGACTGAATCAAGGAGTCAGGAGGCTGATTAGTTTATTTTAGGAACTGAAAAGACACACACAGAAAAACAAACATAAAGCCGACGATCACCACCATCACCACTATCATTAAATAATGAAGCCTTTCCCTCATCGTGAGATACTGAATTGTCAGCGATAGTTTTGCTATGTGGTTGGCTTTACACATATCCGGTCTGGTACCTTTAGTTTATTTATTTAGGATCGATTTTGCTGTTTGTTTACTTTGTTTGTTTGTTTCGAGGATTGTCAAACACACAAAGACCAAAGTTATTAAGGTGCTATTTTCAGGTTGGTTCCTGAAGTCACTGAAATTAGTTAAAAAGATTGAATGTTCAGACTTACCAGTTTCCTTAAAAAATAAACTTTCAGTTTAAAGGAACTTAAATTTGAATTTACTATTAAATTAAACAAGTACCTTGAAACAGCTCCCAGCCAACACACTCAGGCTTTCATCACTCTTGAGGTACATTCACCAACCAGCCAAAATGAATTTTTATTGGCAGCTTCACAAGTTCTGCTTTTAAAACACAGAGAGACGCAGCACCCTCACAGTAGGACTAAATGAGAGGACCTCCTGGCACAGGTGTGAAAGTCACCTGACAGGAACACAGAGACTCCTCAGATACAACAGAGGTGACGGAGCAGCTAAGTGTTCACACAGGTGTAGAAATACACCTCTGAATGCTTTTACATCCACAGATTTACATTCCTGGATGTTTTGGATTTATCGATGTGCATTATTGATCCCTGATCTATTCTTTTTTTTAATGAACTAACACTTAAAGGCCTCTGGCTTCCTGCAGCAGCTATTTTTATCCTCAACAGGTGAGCCTGAGTCAACTGACTCCCGAGTAACCATGGAAACCCCATCCCTCAGTCTTTAGGGAGAATCTTATCTATGGTCTTTACTGAGCACCGACAGAAAGTCTCCTTCACAGTATGAGCTGATGGACGGCAGGCAAGTAGATAAAGAGACAGACAGACAGGTGATCTTCAGCATCTTCAGCAGGTGAATGACAGTTTCCACCTGCTTCCAGTGTTTGTGCTAAACTACCTCTGTGCTAATAATTCATAACGCTTACATTTTCCCTCTTCTTCTGTGCAGGATGGCAGGTAATTGGTCCATCCAGAGGCTGCCATCACTAACTCCGTCTGCCAGCTCTGCAGCCCCACCAATTCTTAACACCTCCCAGTACCCCCCTCTTACAGACTGGGAGGCTCCCAGCTTCACCCGGGCTGCTCAGTTCCGAGTCGGAGCAACCTTTGTCCTCTTCCTCTTTGCTGCCTGCAGTAACCTCGCCCTGTTGGTCAGTGTGTGGAGAGGGCGGCGGCTGGCGTCTCATCTGCGCCCGCTGATGCTGAGTCTGGCATCGGCCGACCTGATGATGACATTCGTGGTGATGCCTCTGGACGCGGTGTGGAACGTGACAGTGCAGTGGTACGGTGGTGACGTGCTCTGCAAGCTGCTCTGCTTCCTGAAGCTGTTTGCCATGCACGCCTCCGCCTTCATCCTCGTCGTCATCAGCCTAGACCGACAGCACGCCATCCTGCACCCACTGGATGCTCTGAGCGCACACAGCAGGAACCGACGCATGCTGCTGCTGGCCTGGACCCTCAGCCTGCTGCTTGCATCACCACAGGTAACTATCAGTGCAGGTAGATGGCACAGGTGACTGTCAGCGCAGGTAGATGGCACAGGTGACCGTCAGCGCAGGTAGATGGCACAGGTGACTATCAGTGCAGGTAGACGGCACAGGGGAGCGTCCGCGCAGGTAGATGGCACAGGTGATTGTCAGTGCAGGAAGAAAGCACAGGTAACTATTAGCATAGGTGATTGATAGCACAAGTAGATGCTGAGCTGTTCCCATGGTAAAATAAAAAGGGTATTGTTGTTTTAAAGTCGGCACACATGAAAATAATCTGAAAACAATAATCGCAACTTCAGGTTTTTGTCTGAGTCACTTCCTGTACAGACATCTCAGGTGTTTACTTACAGGTGACATACAGGTGTTTGTGTGCTGGGTGCTCTGACTTGTTCTCTCATGGCTGATGGTTGGGAGATGCTTAAATCTCTCTATCACTTACTTAACAAACACCTGGAGATGACTGACTCACCTAGTTATGGATAACATGAGTTCATTCCACAGGTGAAAGTCAGAGGAGAGGCTCTAATTTATTCAGGCAAAATAAAAGATTCATTTGTGCCTCACTGCCACCTCTGCACCTGCTGCTTGCTTGGAGCTGATATTCAGCCTGAAGGTCACAGCGATAGCTGGACACATGATCACACTTCCTGTCTGAGTGCTGAGCAGCTGCTCCACCTGTCAGGACAGACAGGAGTCCGTGGCTCTCAGGTACAGTTGATCCAGGTGAAAGTTCCTCCAGTAAATCCTGACTGAGTGTTAAGCCTTGCAGGAATGTTCTGGATTAGCCTCCTGCTGTTACCTTGGGCTAAGCCACTTCTTGGCTTCTGTAAGATATGCTAAAAACACTTAAGAAGTCAGTAGGTAGTTCAGAGTCAGAGCCGCTTCAGATCTTAGAGCAGGGTGCCACATCTGGATTTCTGTCTAATGAACTGTTTATTGGTTGAAATGTGAGGTCTACAGAGTCTGCCTCTGTCTCTCAGCTGTTTATCTTCAGGACCATCAGAGTGGACTCGGTGGACTTCACTCAGTGCGCGTCTCACGGCAGCTTCAGTCGCCGCTGGCAGGAAACTGTTTACAACATGTTCCACTTCACCACGCTGTATGTCGTCCCCCTGCTGGTGATGAGCTGCTGCTACAGCCGCATCCTGCTTCACATCCATCAGCAGCACCTGAGGGACAAAGGTAACAATCAGACCTACATGCTGCCTTAACAGGTCCCACATCTCCACCTCTAAAAAAAAAAAAAAAGAAAAAGCATTCATGATGTTGTTTGAAAGTGGATCTGACTGAGAAACCACATGACTTGTGATTGACAGGTCATTAGCCAATGAGTATATCCTAGTTAACCCTCATTTGTGTCTCTAATGGGACCACAACCTCCAAAAAGAACATCGTGTTTTAGTCAGTCAGAGACCCACCCCACCCTGTCCACTTTTTCCTCAGGCCCAAACACACAGCATACAGCCTGAGGAACAGCAGAGCAGACAGCATCATCACGAACAGGACTAGATTCCATAAAAGTTTCTTTACTGCCATAGTCAGACTGATGACGTTGCTTAACTCAGAGTAAAGGACTGTTCACAACTAAAATCTAATGTCCAACATTTTTTTGCACATGCAGATCAAACAGATATTGCACCATTAAATGTTCTTTTTTTTAATGGTGCAATATCCATTGTGTTTGGAATATTAAGTATGCAATAACTGCTTTTCACAGTCTCCATTAACCTGGTATTTTGTAATATATTTATTAGGTGCACCAGGTAAGAAATTCTCATCCTTTTATACTTAACTTTTTTGATATTGTTTATATTTTTATTGCACCGTTGATACTCTAGAGTTCTGCACAAGAATTCCTATGTACCCAAAGCT
Source organism: Pterophyllum scalare (assembly GCA_024447675.2). Taxonomy (NCBI): domain Eukaryota; kingdom Metazoa; phylum Chordata; class Actinopteri; order Cichliformes; family Cichlidae; genus Pterophyllum; species Pterophyllum scalare. The sequence goes on along the minus strand of JAMQGT020009484.1, from coordinate 27,139 downwards.
TGCATGTAAGTACAAATGACAAAGTCTCTTGAATCTTGAATCTTAAATATGATCAATCTGTCTTTATTAATTGACTACATACTACAGGCCTTTAAGTTGGCAGCAATGAAACCATTACTTAAAAAGGCTGTCTTAGCTAATTATAGGCCAATCTCCAACCTTCCTTTTCTCTCCAAAATCCTTGAAAGAGTAGTTGTCAAACAGCTAACTGATCATCTGCAGAGGGACGGTTTATTTGAAGAGTTTCAGTCAGGTTTCAGAATTCATCACAGTACAGAAACAGCATTAGTGAAGGTTACAAATGATCTTCTTACAGCCTCTGACAGTGGACTCATCTCTGTGCTTGTCCTGTTGGACCTCAGTGCAGCTTTTGATACTGTTGATCATAACATTTTATTACAGAGATTAGAGCATGCCATAGGTATTAAAGGTACTGCTCATCAGATGACACTCATCAATTAGTTAAACTGCAGGAATGTCTTAAAAACATAAAGGCCTGCATGAACTCTAATTTCCTGCTTCTAAATTCCGATAAAACTGAAGTTATTATGCTCAGCCCCACAAATCTTAGAAACATGATTCCTATGATGCACTAAGTATTTCTTTTCATTCACCTCTTTTCACTCTGTTTATGCCCCACTCTGCATTTAATCATTAGTTATTATTAATCTCTGGCTCTCTCCCACAGTGTGTCTTTTGTCCTATCTCATTGCCCTCACCCCCAGCTGGTCGCAGCAGATGGCTGCCCCTCCCTGAGCCTATTTGTGCCGGAGATTTCTTCGCGTTAAAGGGGAATTTATCCTTCCCACTGTTGCCAAGTGCTTGCTCATAGGGGGGTCATCTGATTGTTGGGTTTACCTTACAGCATTAAGCACCTTGTGGCGACTGTTTATTGTGATTTGGTGATATACAAATAAAATTGAATTGAAAATTGAATTGACACTCCCTCTTTCAGCAGGTGAGTCACCCCTGCGTCGCAGTGGCACTGACATCATCCCAAAGGCCCGGATGAAGACTCTGAAGATGACGGTGGTCATTGTGCTGTCCTTTGTTGTCTGCTGGACACCATACTATCTGCTGGGGATTTGGTACTGGTTCCAGCCCGACATGCTGCGTGTCACACCAGAGTACGTCCACCATGCCCTTTTCGTGTTCGGGAACCTGAACACCTGCTGCGATCCCGTCATCTACGGTTTTTATACGCCGTCCTTCAGAGCTGACTTAGGTGCTTGCTGCCGCCAGGCAAGGAGCAATGCAGACCCGTCGCCCAAATACATGAACCGACTGTCTGCCAGGGAGGGGCCTCACAGCAGGGTGCATGAACCACAGCCCGCCACCAACATTCAGTCTGCAGCAGACTGATGCCAACCAGTCAGAGGACTGGACTTAAACATGTGACTCCAGTGATTGATCTGCAATTTTCTGCAGGTGTCTGAGCAGAGTTCTTGCCACAGAATCAGAATAAAATGGTTAGTTTTTCTCTGTGTGTTGGCTTAGACTTTAGCGAGTTTAATCAACAGATTTACAAGTTACTGGACTCCCCGGAAAACTCATTGTTTTTCACTCGTCAGTGCTCAGTAACATCCAAATAAAATCTAGAAATTCACTCAGCAAAACTGGTGCTCAGCCTTCTTGGACTGTCTGCTAGTCCAATGAACTGTAAAACAGCCCTATTATTGGTCAGATAATTGCAATAAAAATGCTCAAAAAAGCTCCAACAGCACAAACATGGTCCAGAGGTCCAGTTCAGGGACACCATTTAGCTGAGGTGAAGCCTAGCAGACAGCTAGCAGCTACAGCTGCCTGTCAATCAAAGAGGCCACGCCCCTAATAATGCAAACTTTAGAAATCAGTTTCTGTATCAGGCTGTAAACATGTTGAACATACAAGACTGCTCCAGTCTGCATGCCAAGTATCCTTGGGCTATGCTGAACCCCAAGTTGTACCCGATGCATGTGAATGTTAGAAATCCTTGTGTGAATGAGACATGCTGTATAAAGTGCTTTAAGTGCCCTGGAGGTTCATTCTTGGTTTGCCTTAGTTAAATGTAAATTTGATTAAATATGATAATACCCATGATGCTCTGCTCTTTTGCCACAGAGAAGAATTGGTGTGAATTTATTCAAACCCAGACTGCATATTGTTTGTTTTTTCAGGTTTCTAACACTGTAGTCTTCTTTACACACTAAAGTTAATTATGGAGTTCCACAGGTTTCTGTGCTGGGCCAGTGAGTTTGATGTACTGTATGCTTCCCTTTGGTAATATTAGAAAACACTGCATACATTTTTATTTCTATGGAGATGATACCCAGATTTACTGTATGGATAAAAGTACTGGACCACCTTCACATTACACCTACAGGAGCTGCTCAGCCATGTCATGAAGCTCCTTGTGCACAGTTTTAGTGCTGATGTTAATGCTAGAGGAGGTTTGGAACTCTGCAGTTATTGAGTCAGCAGAGCATTAGTGATCTCAGCACTTGGCGAGCCCACTCTGCAACTTCACATGGTCTGACACTTCCTGGCTGAGATGCTGTCTCTCCTAAATGCTTCCACTTGGCAATCCCACTTACAGCCAATCCTGGAATATCCACGAGGGAAGAAATTTCATGAACTTCCCTGTTACAGCACCACTCTTGAAGTCAGTAAGTGCTTTAGAACACATCTTTGCCTCTGGGACTGAGCACACCTGAATTCAAAGATTAACAGGTATGGCCCAATTTTTTTGACCATATAGTGTATATTTATCTATGAATCAAGATGACACAAATCAGTTAGGTCCTCCATAAATGATTCGAGCTCTAATCTTTGTCAACGGATCACATGACTTTAAACTCACCTTTGAATGTTTCCTGTTCTCAGGTTAAACCTCGGGTGTCAACAAACGAATTAGTCGTTAATAACAGTCGCTGCATGAACGACTATATTCGCTCAATAAATAATGAGCAGAGACATGTTTTCTACTTGAGTTTTATTTGGTTTTTAAGTGTTTGAACAGCAGAAAGCAGAACGGACAGAGTTCAATCTGAGGAGTAAATCTGCAGCACAAACAGGAAGTTACAGCCAGGTTCTGAATTCTGTCTGAACATAACAGGTAACTGCTCTGTTCGGTTTAAAAACCTGTTTAAAGCTTTGGGTGCTTTTTTATGACACATTATTCAAATCTTTTTTATAGAGAAAAGAAAACAAACATTAAAGCATCACTTTTCTCATTGGTTCTAGCCTTCGGTCACTACGATCTCTACATCTCAGCTTTAGTTACTACAGTGTGTCGACAGCAGGAGGTAGACTCAACTCAAACTAACAAAACAGGGTTTATATCCAATGGCTGTGGCACAGCATGGCTTTGACATCATGTATGGCTTATGGTAAAATATGGCTGATGTCCGTGTAATCAGAGGCTCTACCTTCAGCAGGAAACAGCTTTTAGAATCCTACAAATATCTTCACATCAATTAACTACCAACATAAAGAATCCGAAAAATCAAGCAACGGAAAAATCTGGAGTCAAACTGGAAGAATCATATTATTAGAATTAAAAAATACAAATTTTAACGTCTTTATTTTGGCAGATTTCCTCTTCGCTGCCAAACGGCAGCGACAGAAAAGTAAGACTGAACCAAAAGAGGAAAGTTCTAGAAAAAGAACAGCCAAACTCATTAAAATGTCTCAAAACACTTCAGTTTGTTCCAATTTCAACTTTTAGAAACACTCTGCTCATTTCAGAGCAGACAGTGGGGAGCGCCGTAACCTCTGACCTTTGACCCCGAGGACAGCAGGGAGGGCGACCTGAGATGTCAAACGTCGTCAACTTTTGTTGAATAAATTTAGACTTTATGAATCCAGACCATTACAGATAGAGCTCGATGAGTCTCAGTCTCTATTAAAACATGTGCGATGGAAAGTGTCATGCAAGCTGAGGTTGAATAAAAGTCCGAGTTGTATGCTGAATGAAGTAAAGGTCACAAGAACAGCTGCAGGAAAAGGTTTCTCTAGATTTCTGCATCAGTATGACCTAAAACATCACCAAAAAAACAAATAACATTAAAATATTAGACTTTATTTATTAATGAAAATGATGTATTTAAAACTGCAGTCAGAGTCAGGTGTTTTCAGGTGAGCCATCTGATCTTCACAACATGTTGTAGGAGGTCAATCATGAACAGATGAAAAGTGTCTCAGACATGGAGTTGCTGATCTTCATCAGGCTGGTAAATGTTCCAGAAACTTCTTTAAAGAGTTTCGACTCCAGTCCAGAGTACAGCAGAAATGGAAGTGATCCAGAGCAGCCTCCACAGGAGAGGTGGACCAACAGAGCTCACTCAAACAGTGAAGAGATAGCAGCCGGGGGAGGCTGAGGACCTCTTTCACACCTGCAAGCTTCAAGCTTGTGACTCCATCATGAGAAGAAGAACTCTGAACAACAATGGTGAGCATGGTAGGAGTGCAAGGAGGGAGCTCTGCTTTCCATCACTCCTGTCCAATGCTACAGATCACATGGATGATGCTGAAGACTGTTCAGAGGACGAAAGAGACCAACAGCAGAAGAAAGTAAAGCAGTCAGGATCAGAACTGTGTCTCATCTGAGAAAAGTTCCTGTGGTCTGAAGGCATTTATGGTGGTAGTAGAGTCACAGTTGGGGTCTGCTTCACTGCATTTGGACGAGAAGAGCTCACCATCACTGATGGAATAATGAAGTTTGACAAGACTCCGAAGGAAAAGTCTCAGGACTGAATCTAAGGAGAAGGTGACTCATGCAGAAAGACAGCAACCCTCAACTCACAAACTGTTCTACCAAAGAACGTGCAAGAAGAAGAACGAGACTGCAATCCATCAGAAATGTTCATGTGAGGAAAGCACCAACACCCCAGACATGACGCTCCTCAGAGATGATGTTCACCACTGATCAACAGTTTAGTTTAGCTGCTGCACAAAGAGGCCACAGCAAAGAAGACACTGGATCATTTTCATCAGTAAATCGGTCAAATCTTTTCATTCTGTTTTTCAACTTTTTGAATTTGTTTTAGGTCGGACTGATCCCAAAATATCAAAAATCCAAAAGAATTCAACTTTTCTGCAGCTGTAATGAGTAAATTTCATTTATGAGTTACATTTGTAGGACGTATTTTTGGAAGTGATAAAGCTCTCTAGAGATGTAACGCACTGAAGAACGGCCCAGGATTCACTCTGGTGAAGCATGGACCAGAATCCTGTATTCAGATGTCCTGTTGCAGTGACCAGACTAAGGACCTGGTCCAGGTCACAGGGTGCTAATCCTCGGGATCGGGGGGGGGCTCAGAGGTCACTTGTAGAGACATTAATCCACACAGAGTGAACCCACACTCCCTGTGGTATAAATACAAAGATAATATCTGTGAATATTTCTGAGCTTTTGGTCTGAATGGTTCTTTCCTTCACTTATTTGGTTTTCCTGACACTTGGAGCTCATCCTGTGACAATATAAGAAAATATATATCCACTTCTTCTTTTCCCAAAGTGTTCGTGACAGACATAAAACGTAACAGCAAGGAATTATTTTGGTTTTGTTTGTTCTTCGACTCAGACAGGAAGCGGAGTGAAAACAAACAGAAAACGCAGGAAAACTAGTTTTTCTTTTTCTTTGGACGTCGTTCAGCTAGTTTTAAAGAATATTTGGCCGCAACTCTACAGGAAGCTGCTATTTATCTACATTAATTCATTTCACACATTATAAGACATTAGAGGTCAGTTTAAACATGGCTGACAGGGCCGGACACACCTGCAGGCAGGTGACAGGAAGTGGAAGCCATCACCAAAATAACAAAATAAAAGTGAAAACTTTCATTTAAGTCTGGATCTGAAAAGGGCAGAGATGTCCCACACTGAGACACCCAAACTTCCCTGTTTCACCTGTTTGCCTCCCAGGTGAAGTTCGTATCAGATCTTCTCAGGCAGATAAGCAGCAGAGACACTTCTTCTATCCCTCATCAGCAGGCACCTGCTTGAAACTGGAGATCTGTGCATCTACAGACAACGATGGACAGGTCCAGCATAGGAGGACGGGGTTCAGACAAGCAACATTTAGAGTTCAGAAAGTTTTTGTGGTGATGGTTGGGCACAGGTAAAAAATGGAAAGGGCCCAAATGAGGCTTTTGGTTTTGAGGTAGGTTAGCTTGACCAGCAGCAGGAGGCTAACAGTAATGTAGAGGTTTGGCGTGAAGCCGGAGGTAGCTCTCTTTGGAGGTAGAGTTTGGTGGAGGGGTTTGGAGAGAGGGATGGAGGGGAAGAAAAGCCAGCTGACTGTGGGCCTCGTCTACATCCTGACTGGAGGCGAATTCGGTGAGACAAACACTGAAAGGCTAAAGTGGAGCAGAGGAATATTAGTGTCCTCTAAGGTCACCTGCTGACCAGAGAAATAATCATTCCCTTTGGTTCTGGGCCTCTGAGGACCAGCAAATGGCAGGTAGACTACCTGCACAGGTGGATCTCAGAGGGCCTGTCTCTGGTCAGACCAGTGGAAGGCCTCATCGTCTCAGGAAATTTGGCACAGTTGGTGAATTAATCAAAATGAGCCCAAACTGAAGAAAAAAGCTTTTGGTTTCAGCAGGAAGTAAGGAGGACGTCAGCGTCTGATCGCACAGGAGGAGGAGCCGGAGTCATGTGACCAACGTTTTGTGGCAAACGTTTGTTTAAAGATGGAATCAGAAGAATTCAGCTTTGGTTTCAACGAAGACAAACTCGTGGTGAATTGGTGTCAAAGCAGACGGACATCTGAGCTGTGTTGGAGAGGGTTCAGTCCTCCTGTGGGACCAGACGCTTTCTCGTCATTATCATAATCTCAATCATCTCTGTTAATCTCTCATACTGAAGGCTGTCAGGAGGAGAGGAGGCACCATAGGCCAGCATTTGGGAGGTGGGGTGGAGGGATTGGGGTAATGTGTGGTGTTTTATCCGGTGCCTGTGCCGAGCTGGACGGGTGGAACTGGTTCGACCATGACCATCACGGGAGGAGGGGTGGAGTCACATCTCTGTGGGTGGAGCAAAGGGAAAGGTGGTCATAGACAGGAAGATTTTACCTCAGACAGATAGTTTACTCCTAAACTCCTCTTGCTGCAGGTAAATCTCTGAAAGGTCAGGCAGGTTTGGGAACATCTGATTCTTTCTACAGTTCTCAGCAGAATTTAGCTAACTGTAAGTTTTAAGGCCTTAATTTACGGGCTCTACAATTATTTCTGTTATTTCTTTGAACCTGAGAATTTGCTGAAGTCCTAAAAGCTGTGATCTCTTTACAGTTTGAAGAGTTTGGGTAAAAAGTAACTGGATTGGAGGGGGCAAGAGTGAGCAAGAAATGGAGTAGGTTATGTGTATAGACGACTGCTAAAAATATGATTTAACCTTTTGTTTGGGCACCCTGCATCATTATCAGTGTGCAAGGTAGCTACCCTAAGGATCTTCTGACATTTTTAGCTGTGCTTATCTCTCATTTTAAATGGCAAAGACTCCTGCTAGACAAACAGAGGCTACTTTACCTAGCGTTAGCAGCATGTTCAAGCAGCATGAGCAGGCCGCTATAATGGACATATGTATTTGTACAGCAATTTTATTATTTGCCCCATATGAGTTTTTTTTTCTTCTCTTCTTCCTTTTTTTTTTTATTATTATTTTTTTTTAGGATGCATTCATTACCTGTCTGCACTTTCTGTTTGAAAATTGTATGTTTCTTACTATCTTGGTGTAAGGGGGTAGAGGTATGTTTGGGTGGGGATCTGGAAAAAATATTGTAATTTGCATTTTAAAATAATTTTGTATGCATTCAAAAAACAAATAAAGAAACTTACGTTACAACAAATGTCACGTTACAACTCTGCAAAGTTTGGTTTCTGAAACCTGCAGGATCTTCAGCTTTGACGTTTTAGAGCAAAGCACAGAAACAGAAGTATGAAAGTCTGAACTGTGTGAAACCTGGAAATCTGGAATGTGTTTTAAGGTTTGAAATCTTTGAATATAAGTTCTGGAAATTAGAGTTTAGGCCTTTATAGTTCTACATGTTAATTTGCCACAAGGGAAACCATCTGGTTTTTTTATGTTTTTATAACTGCTCAACATCAGGACTGTGTTCTTTTTTTTTTTTTTTAAAGGCCACTCTGACGTCAGGTGACTTTGACTTTCACATTTATTCTGGAAACTCTTAAAGAAAATAGGAGGGTGTTGGACCTTCAAGCTAAGAATCAAATAAACAGGATTCAGTACAGAGCTCTGGATCGGGAGCATCGGTTAGTGAAATAAGGTGTTTCTGAGTTAAAATGGATGTGTGTGGGTGTGTTACCTGGCTGAGCTCAAAGCTCTCAGGTGTGTGACTTTTAGGACCTCTGACACTGTTCAAAGTGGGCGGAGTCTCCCAGCTCTCCGCCTTCCTGCAGAAAAAACTGAGCGAAGAGAACACAGTGAGGAGCAGGATGATGATGGTTGTGAGGATGTTGAAGGTCCTGCCTCAGTTAATCCCTATAATCTGAATTTGAATATGTAGAACCTGTAGATAAAGTAAGGCTTTTGGTTCTCGAAGGTTTCTGGTTTTTGTTTGAAGTCTGAATATTGACCAATCAGGTTTAAGCAAACTTTGCAGGTAAACAGTCCACGTGGAGAGAAAAGTGAAGATTAGCTTCGTGGAATCCTGAAACCATTGACTATGATGATTTCTTTGCATTTTTTCTGCATGGGTGCAGGAACAGCACCTGAAAACCTGCTGGCTACACCTGAAGCCTCAAAAACTGCTCTTTGGCCCTAGAGTCAGGGTCAGCAGGCTGGATGCCAGACTGCTCATCATCTTCCTCGGATAAAGAGGAAGATGATGATGTGCTGTTGGTGATATTGAAGGCCTTACTTGCGTCTGTATCCCAGCAGGATGAGCAGCAAGCAGCAGAGGATGCAGGCGAGGCCGCTGTGAAGGCCAACCAGCAGAGTGGACACTGAGCCGTTAGACGGATCACAGTTACAGCTCGGACCAGCTGAGGGCCACAAACATCAAGCATTAGACTGGTTTCACTGGTGTCGGTGTGCTAGAGGTCAGAGGTTAAGTTCCTACCTGCTGGAGCGCTTCCTCCCTCTGCCAGAGACACGAGGCGGCGGTTAGACGGACTGTCTCCGTTCCCGTTAAATGCCACCAGCTGGATCTCGTAAACGGCCGCTGGCTCTGCAGGAAGAAAACACACTGATTATCCACAATGCTACGTTCACCGAGTCTCCGTAAATACCAGCTTCCAGGTGCCGTACTCACCCAGGTGGGAGATGGTGTGGGTGTTGATGTGTGCTGGAAAGATTTCCTGCCCCTGCATTTCTGGGTTGGAAACCCCATGGTATTCCAGTCTGAAACCCTCCAGCTTCCCTGGCTTGCTGGGCAGCTCCCAGTACACCTGCATGGCGGTCTGGTTCAAGACCTTAGTGAAGAAACTGGGAGGACTGGGAACTGTGGGGGTAGACAGAGCCTGTGGTTACTAACAGAGACAGCATCTTCAAAGCTTTTAAGCACAGCAGAATATTTTTATTCAGAGTTGGTGAGATCACAGCAGAACTTCAGGTGTATTTAAACACATAAACAACCTGAAGACGTTTCACCTGTACCCTCTAAGGCCTACCTCATCACAGGGTCGGGCTTAGGAGTCAAACTGAACCACTTCTCCGTGTTTTTTTTGTAGCTTAAACACATCAAAATGTAAAAAAGTTTATCATGGTTCATCCTGAGCTGAAATGTGAATATGATGCTAGAAAAGCTGCACTCTGGGTGAGTGTGCCCTCTGGTGGCAGAAGTGTTGAGCAGCTGGAAAAAAGTTCTGCAGCCTTTTCTGGCCCCAGAGTTACTCCTCCAGAGTTTTTCTACCAGACTTCTAAAGAAAGTCATCAGATTATTGCTCACTAATCTGGACAAAACTGAAGCAAAGTGTGGCTGTTTATCTGCACCTCTATATAATTTAAATATTAATCTGAACCTATAATTATACACCAGGAAAACCTCCTTATTGTGGGAGCATTTGGTAGAAAGAGCTTTAACATAACAGTTTTCTGAGCTTTGGGAAGGTCGTGAGATGTCTGTAAGGGTGAGAATATCTGAAACGCCTCATAAACTCAGAACCAGATGATTACATTTATGTTCTTACACTGATGAGGTAGACACATCAATTACTGGATCTAAATTGGGATTTAAAGGAGGAGACAGATACTTCTCAGAGGCTGGAATGCTAAGGCGCTACTTTCAGATGGAGAGATTTTATAGATATACTCTAAACCAAACCCAAGGCTCCTGACTCTGAGTATTACAGTTAACAGTCTGTAGGTGTTTGAAGGTGTTTCAGGAGACAGCGTCAGGTGTCACAGGTGACGTACCGCCCCCCAGCGTTGTGGCCATGATGCTGTTGGACTGCTGACTGCCACCCAGAGCAGAGTACGCCTTCAGGTAGATGGAGTAGGTGGTGGCTGCTTCCAGGTTGTTGAATTCATGTTTGAAGGTGGTTTTACTGACAGCCTCCTGCAGCTCAGCGCTGTCCGGCTCTGAGGAGGTCAGAGGTCAAACAGGTTAAACCATCCACAGTCATTATTACTGCTGCAGATTGATTGGTTGGGATTATTGGTTACACCCAACAATCAATCTCCAGCCAATAAGAAACAAGAAACTGTGCCTCCCACAGATCAGGTTCATATTATATGTTGGTGTCATTCAGGTATTTCTACGGTCAGACTCTGAGGAGATCTACTTGAACTTGAGTAGCTACGAGCAGCCCCTCTCTATTTGTTAATCTCAGATCATCACCTCTAATCTAATGTCTACTCTTCGACCTCGAACTGTCTCTGATAATCTCAGATTCAAAGATCTAATCTCCCCTCTCCTGATAGTCTCTTACCCCCCAGTTTCCTGATATGCAGGACATATCCGATGATCTGCTGGCTCACGTGCTCCGCCGGCTGGTCCCAGGTGAGCTGCAGACTGCTGGAGCTAAGCGGCACTACCTGGAGGCCGGTGGGGGCCTCGGGCAGCTCGGACCCTTGGCTGATGGCAAGACGGGCACTGGCCTGGTTGGTGCCGGCACTGTTTTCAGCAATGCACTGATAGATGGCCTCGTCGTCGGGGGTGATACGCGTGATTGCAAGCGTCCTGCAGGGGGAGGAGGAGAGAGAGGGACATCAGACCATCCAGTAACCTCACAGAAATAAATTCAATTCAATGTCACTTTCATTTATATTTATAAAGCACCAAATCACAACAAACAGTCTCCTCAAGGCTTGTTATATCATACGGTAAAAACCCTACAATAATTACAGAGAAACCCCAACAGTCAAAACGACCCCCTATGAGCAAGCACTTGGCGACGGTGGGAAGGAAAAACTCCCTTTTAACAGGAAGAAACCTCAAGCAGAACCAGGCTCAGGGAGGGGCAGTCATCTGCCATGACTGGTTGGGGCTGAGGGGAGAGAGACAGGACAAAAGACTGTGGGAGAGAGCCAGAGATTAATAATAACTAATGATTAAATGCAGAGTGAAGTATAAACAGAGTAAAAAGAGGTGAATGAAGAAGAAACAGTGCATTATGGGAATCCCTCAGCAGCCTAGGCCTATAGCAGCATAACTAAGGGGTGGTTCAGGGTCACCTGATCCAGCCCTAACTATAATCTTGATCAAAAAGGAAAGTTTTAAGGCCTAATTTTAAAAATAGAGAGGGTGTCTGTCTCCTGAATCCAAGCTGGGAGCTGGTTCCACAGAAGAGGGGCCTGAAAGCTGAAGGCTCTGCCTCCCATTCTACTCTGAAGTATCCTAGGAACCACAAGTAAGCCAGCAGTCTGAGAGTGAAGTGCTCTATTGGGGTGATACGGTACTATGAGGTCTTTGAGATAAGATTATTCAAGACCTTGTATGTGAGAAAAAGGAGTTTATTTCTGCCAGAACTGAAGTTAAAGACCTTCTAGACATAAACTTTAACTATGAGGCAGTCTGATGAGAAGCAAAAGGATCTTACGTGTTCCCGTTGGTGAGCTTGACGTTGCCACTGGGCATCAGCAGTTTGCCATTCTTCAGCCAGATGAGGTGTGGGTCAGGAACGCCGGACGCCGTGCAGCTGAAGACAGCACTGGCCCCTGCTGGCCTGGAGACAGACTGCGGCCACTGAGCAAACTCTGGAGGAGCTGCAGGCCAGAAGATGGAGTGTTAGAGATTCACCTGAGTCTGAACCCTGAATGGACAGTTCACCCTGTCACGGAAAACTGACTGTGTGACTTGTGGGAGGCGCTGCAGCACAAACACAAGTGGAAGAGTAAAACTGTCAGAATCAGCCAAAAGTGCTCAGCACATCAAAAAATATCCGTGTGTAAGGATATGCATTTAACAGCTGTACTGATGTATCACAATAACCTGCGTGATGTCACCATTACTACTGATTATGAAGTGTTTCACAGCTCACATGTTTCTCTGCAACTTAAAAAACTAAGAGTTCCTCTTAGTGTGTAATTAACCAGTAAATACTAATAATTACAGAGTAACTATTCCTGCATCATCATCGGATGAACATTGAAACCATCTCCACTAGGCAGCGCCCTCTCTGCAGTATTTCCTTTAAGGGACAGCATTTTGTAGCAATTTAGTTTTCTTTGCTCTTTTAGACATACTTTAAGAAGTTTGCAGCGCTGTAAAAATCAGATGAGGGCAGCATGACAGAGGTTTGACTACACAAACATTATGTAGGAGGAGATGATGGATAATTGGCACTGACCTGTAACTAACTGGAGCTTATTGTGTAATATTATACTGCAGTACATTTCTAACAGGGCACTTTTAGACACTTTTTTTAAAGATATAATGCAGTTTGGGCTCAACCTAAAAGAAAGGCAGATGTGAACTGTAAAATGAGGTCAGAGGTCAAATGTGGGATGATATTTGGATGCAAATTATAACGTGATATTTAGGATCAAACACACACACACACACACAGAGACATCTCCATGCTGCGGGTGCTCATCGTCCTCGAAGTGGAAACTTGAACTTGTCTTTGTGTTTGAACACCACTTTGACCTTTGACCCCTCCTCCACAGACAGACAGGCAGGTGCTGTTTGCCTCCACCCGTTCCATCTCCACGGCAACCGAGAAACCGCACACACACATCACAACAGCCCTGCCCCCTCCCGCTCTAAATGTAAAGAGGGGAGGTCGGAGTCAGAGGTCACGGGGGAGGGGCGAAAGTTGGGGGGGTGAATAGGAGTCATTTATCAAAGCGGGAGATAGTGTGTGTGTGTGTGTGTGTGTGTGTGTGTGTGTGTGTGTGTGTGTGTGTGTGTGTGGACGGGGAGTGGGGGGAGATATAAATTTTATTTGTGAAGTGATGATTGACCTTTGACCCCCTGAGACACAGAGAATCCCAACACGCCAAGTTCAAGAGCAACACACACACACACACACACACACACACACGGGGTTACATTTCTGCTCCAAACACACTTTTGATTGTTTGAATCTTTTTCATTATAAAAGTGAAGAATTCTTGTTATTGATGACTGTTATTATTGATGATTATCACTGATGATTGTTATTAGGGTTAGGGTTTGGGGTGTTGACGAGGGCGGATTTAAGAAGTTCACAATAGAAACACACTTTGAAACACGGGGCTCCTAACAATGTTTCCTGTTCACTTTCAGGTGATTCAAGTTTGCAGGAGCGTCGCCTTTTCCTAAACTCTCCTCGCTTCGTATCCCAGCTCCTTGTCTTTCCCATAAACTCTCATTTTAATTTTAGCTGATGAAAATGTTTTTCCTACTTTTTTAACAAAAGGAGGAGAATTAAACTGAAATAATAATAATAATGAAAGGTGAGCGGCAGACCAGTAACAATCCAAAGGAACTAAAACAAATGTATTGTGAAGCACCCAACCGGCGGTTTCCGTGCTGATGGAAGCCGAGCGGATGATTGGCTGCCGACTTTGTGTCGTTTTCAGTGATTCTGATCAGAAACGCTCAATCTGCAGCTGAAAGCAGACAGATGTGTGCGTGTGAGTTTCTTTAAAGGTGATTTAACAAACAAGATTAAGAGGTGTTTAAAAATGGTTTAAATGTCCTTTAATTACCTTATTTTTCTTATTTAGTTAATAATATTAATACTAGTAATAATAATAAAGGTTTGCACTGCAGGCCTGTCACTGTCTGTTCTGTATATTGTTGTATGCTAACACATTTTTTTGTATACTCTGTAAGCGGAAAGCACTTTGGGTGATTTTACTTGTGAGTCAAACTGACTTCACCTGAGTGGCTGAGCAGAGAAGATGAACCCATTTCTAAACACGTTTATGACCTTTCTGGTGCAGGATCATTGAAAGAGGAGGAGCCTGGACGATGAGGGGAATGTTTCGTACAGTGCGAGTTTAGTTTCAAATGAGACAGCCACACACAGGTTTAGACTGAAGCTGTGCCTGAAGCTTGTTTGTGATATAAAAGCTTCAAACTTTGGTCGGTTCGTGTTTTTGTGATGAGGATCGTCTGCATATCTGAGTGTCAGAGTGACAGACGGAGTTTCAGTGGGAATAAAGTCCTCATTGTGAAGTGGGACTCTTCTCATGCTAATCCAGATTCTAATGAAGCTCTCAGTCACACACACGCTCACAATGAGCCTGTGTGACCTCTGACCCCTCCTCCTACGTGACCTCTGACTGAGCTGCAGCTGAGCGAGCAGGACGGGAGTCCCCGAACGCCTCGCGCGTCTGTGCGCATGTCGGTGATGCTTTAGTGGAAACCCTGCTTTGAGCTGCATCTGTCTGACAGACTCCAGTTTATTCATTAACGAGAACTTGAAAATTTTATATCAGAGTTCCTCAGGGTTCTGTGCTGGGATCGATACTTTTTACATTATACTTGCTTCCCTTGGCAGCCTGATTAGAAAACACTGTATACATTTTCAGGTGACACACAGCTGTATTTGTCCATGAAGCCAGATGACACAGATCAGTTAGTTAAACTGCAGAAATGTGGATCCAAAAAGCTGCAGTGAGAGCTCTGACATGTTCTGAAACCATATTTCACCCATTTTATCTTCCCTACACTGAGACAAAATCCTTCTCCTCACGTATGAATTCCTGAATGATCGGGCCCGTCAGGTCGTGCAGACCTCGTGGTCTGAAACTGAGGTTTCAGTTTTTGTTCCACAGAAAAAAGAAAAAAAAAACAGAACGTGTTTGACACTGACAGACGTTTTCACATTAGCAGGAAGTGAACCCTGATGCGCTGGTGTCACCTCCATCAGCCCCGCACTCTGATTTACACAGAGGGTCAGAGGTCAGAGGTGAAGAGTTCCGACAGCAGCAGACTGAACCGAACTTGACACAAACAGTCAGGTTCAAGAGCTGACAGATGGACGCACACACACACACACACTCGATGTGTGTTTGCACACTCAACATGATGAGTTTGAGTTGCACAGACGGTGCAGCCGACGTCTGCCTGCTCTGCAGCTGCTTCACTGCGACCACACGTCGGTCTCAGCTCGTGTTCACAGGTTAGTTCTGATTATCAGCAGAAACTGTCAGTCATGATCGAGCCGCAGCTTTGTTTCAGTCTGCAGACCAGCACATGGGTGAAAGGTGATCGAATCAAACTCAGTGCCCAACATCAAAATTCCTTCAGGAACTGCTGGCCCCAACTGGGCCAAATAAAACTGTGACTGCCAAAAAGCAACAACGATAATCTGCTCTCTGCTTTGAGGTCCACCTCAGAAGTTCAAATTTAAAAAAAAAGAAGCTTTAAGAACAAAACCACACTGAGACAGATGTATACAGAGGTGTAGTGACGTAGATCTGTGGCAGTCCGAGAAGCTAGGGTCAGACTCAGTCCTCAGACCAGCCTGGAAGCAACACCCAGTGTGAGAGGGAGTGACTCGTTTTCTATCTGACTAATCAGCAGCAGCAGCTCCATGACTGTGTCCAATAGGTTTTCCCTGATAATCAGAACCAGCCGGCTTGTCTGAAACTTACTGTGAATGGAAATAAAGATTGATTCAAACACACGAACAGATTCTCACATTGAGGATGAATCTAGGTTACATAGATTCATTCATTCCTCAGTCTGATCAAAAATCGAAAAAGATCAAAAATCTAACAAGGTCAATCTAACCCAGCCGCTGAAAGTCTCTGTTTGTCCTCAGGCTGGACTTTGTGGATGCGATGACAGTTGGTTTGAATCTTCAATGCGAGGATGATTCGATAACGTTCCTGAAACATGCCGAGCTGATGCGCTGTGTTGCTGCTGTGTACTAGCATACCTTGTACGACGAGGCGTCCGAGCGCCGTCCTCCTGGACCTGCTGCCCGGTCTGTTGGCCGAACAAACATAAACTCCTGAATGCTGCAGAGTGGCGTCAGAGATCATCAGGTTTCCTGTTCCCAGAACCTGTATCCCCTCCACGCCGATGGACCGGCCATCTGACCGCACAGAGAGACCGCCATTAACACAGCCGATCATTACAGAAATCAAGACGGGTGATCATATCAGTGAGTGCAGGAGGAGGCATTACCGAGGCGACTCCAAGACACGATGGGCCGAGGGTTTCCTGTGGCAACGCACTCCAGGATGGCGGTCTGGTGGACATTGATGGTGAGGTTCTGAGGGCCGGACAGGATGACAGGCTCCTTGTAGATCCTGGATCCTGCAACTGAGCCCACAAAACCAGAATTCCTCAGTAACATTGTGAGCCATGAGGGGCCCACAGAAAAGCTGCCATAGGGTGAATTTGCCCTCAGTCTGGATGCTCTTTGCTCTAGAGGTAGTTTGCTCTTTCTTTGACCTCAGTTTCAAACTCCTCACCCTGGGTTTGGTCAATCTTTGACCTCCTTTGAGATTTTCTTTACCCTCAGTTTAGTCTTACAGCACTTTGCACTAGTTTGATCTTACCGGTGACAGACAGCTGGGCCTCATGGCTGTAACGAGTGTTGGCGATGTTTGAGGCAACGCAGCGAAACAAACCGCCATCAGTCCGTCGAACGCTGGTGATCTGCAGCACGCCGTTAGGAAGCAGGGTGTACCTGTACACAACATACACACATAAATAAACACAATTTAACTCTTACACGGTTAAAACATGTTCATCACATCACACTTCACAGAAGACATACCTGTGGTCTTCAGTGCTCAGTGGGTGTCGGTCTTTCTGCCAGGTGATGTTGGCCTCTGGGATCCCATTTACCTGACAGGTTAGTCTAGCCACACCCCCTTCATCCACATCCATGGACTGTGGGTGAGAGAGGAACTTAGGGAGGGCTGGGGGGAGGTGGAGAGGAGACCATTTAGTAAAAGCAGCTCACGTGTGTGTATTACTTTGAGGTTTATTTGATGCTCTTTGTACACTATACTGCCAAAAGTATTCACTTGTCTGCCTTCACGTGCATATGAACTTGAGTGACATCCCTGAATAACTCAATTCAGTGATTTGGATAGGTGAGTGAATACTTTCATCAATATGGTGTAAGTTTGGGTCGAGTGGCATCTCACATGCGAGCTGGACACGGGCCTTGCGGCTGACCAGCATGCCATAGCGGTTCTGCGCGGCACACTCGTACTCTCCGGCATCCGTCTCGTTGCTCTCTCGTCTTTTGGAGAAATTTCTGATGAGTAGCGTGCCGTTGGCGAGCACAGTCACCCTGGTGCCGGTCACTATGGGAACCCCGTTACGTCTCCAGGTGATGGTGATAGGCCCTTCCCCCTCCACCTCACAGTCCAGCATCAGAGGGCGGTCCCTGACTGCAATGACATCGCTGGGCTCCTTCAAGAAGGCCAACTCTGAAGCTCCGAGGACACCTGAGGGGAAGCAGGAGCGTCAGTCTCAGAGAGAAAACTTTCTGCTGAAGTTTCACATTAATAGTCTCTCAGAGTTTATTTATTAAGTATAAATTTACATCACTACTTGTGTCACATTTTATTTTTTAGAGTTCAAACAATTTCCCGTTTCAATTATTAAACTGGAACATTTTTCACGCTCTGCAGAAATTGAATTTCTTCACTTAAGAAAGACTGAAACTAGAAGAAGATTAAACTGAAGTGCTGTGGAGCTTTCAACTGATTAATTGAACAGGTCCAGGTCACACTAAATGAATCAATGATGTCATCAGGATGTGATGTGATAATCAGTAAGTGCAGTCAGATGCACACATGGAGGTTTCTCACAGTGAAGCAGGTTTAAAAACACAAACACTCACTGACAGGAGGGCAGCTGCAGAGATAAAGGTGAGGGTGAAGAAGATGATGAGGATGCTGGTGAAGATGGTGGTGGTGATGATGACAGGATTCACTGCTGATTACAGAAAAAGGAACCATCGGATCAATGCAGCATCCAGGTGACGCCTGCAGGCAGACTCAGTGCTCTGCCCCGCAGGTGCGACACACAAATGTGACAATGTGGGCTGAAACGATTTCAGATTCTAGAAGAAATTAAGGCAGCCAAGTCAGAATCAGTGATTATTACAATTCGACTCGTTCTCGTCCCGGGAGCATCAGGCGACCACATCCACCCACAGGGGATTATGGCCTCAGTGGGTCTGTGAGTCCAGCTCGTGACTGTTGTGACTGAAATGTGAATTCAAGACTTTAAAAACTACCATCACAGCCAAAAACAACCAGTATCAGTAAAACAAGTGGAAACAAAACTAACCATGGAGTTCCACTAATACCAGCAAAAACAACAGATTTATAATCCATCCAAAAAATATCTAAGGATCCAAACTGTCTCAGCACCGCAGGAAACCATAAGATCAGGAGCTACATTTAAACTTTGACCTTTGAAGAAAAGCCTGCCGATCCAAACTAAAGGAGACAGAGTTGTTTGTTTCTGACACACACACACACACACACACAAACACACATGCTCAATAAGTCTGCAAATAAATGTGGAGTGTGGGGGGGGTGGAGTTCAGGTGGGCAGTTCCTGCAGTGTTTGTGAATCTTTGGATGGAGACAAAACCTCAGAAATGTGTATTTGAAGGCTTTTAAAGATTTCTATGTTATGACGAGACAATTGGGGAGAGGAGCTGAAGTAAAAAGTTTCCAGCAGCTGAAACCTCACAGAGACAGCATCAGTCCATCAGTCCACACTGTCCCTGAACATATAAAACTGTAAGATTTCAACCAGCCAACGAGTGAACTGGAAACACATCCCAACACTGAGGTTTATGCTTTGTTCTTCACCCAATCAGAGATCAGTTTTTTATTCATTCCACCAAAGAAAAACTGAGGTCTGAACCCGGTTTTGAAGAATTATTAGACAACTAATCTTTATCTCATCGTCTCGACTTTGCTGCAGCTTCACCTGAGAACATCAGGCTGGAGTCTGAACTAAAACTAGATCCTGAAGGGGGTCAACCACAGGACAGACTGGACCTGGGACTGAGGAGGAGAAGAAGGTGAGAGCAGAACAGGAAACAGAAAACACCCCAAGTGTGGGTTCAGGTCTGCAGGGCCTCACCAAATGAGAAGGTCTAATGTTGTGGTCTGCATGTTTCATTGGATGACATTTGATTAACATCAGATTTAATCTGTTCACTTCATGTCCAGCCTCAGCTCCGAGTCTGCAGCACGTTTCGGTCACATCAGGCCACATCAGACCCCCCTGGTCCTGCAGACCACCCCGGTCTTGTGTCTGTTTATCATGCTGGTCAGTGAATGCATTCTTTCTCCTCCTCCCTCCCCTGGTGCTTTTCAACTTGAACTTGGTCGAGGTGACTTTCCCAGGCTCCCCCATCCCCCCACCCCCCAGCCTTGGTCCCAGCTGGTCTTTGAGAGGATGCTGTGGGAGGAGAGACTGAGACGACGACCGGCAGCAGGACCAAATCCTCCCCATCCCCTCGCTGTCTTTAGCATGAATGACGACAATAAAGAAACAAAAGTTAACCGAGACACAACAGCCCCCACCCCCCAAATCCCTACAAACAACCAAACACACCAAACCCCGCAGCTGCCGCACCCCCAAAATCCCTCTAGCTCTTCAGCTGCTTCGCCTCATAAACATCCATCACCTCAGATTCTTTTTACAGCTTCACGCTCATTTCCCGAATAGTCTGAAGACAAATCATTCCACAGTCTGGTTTCATCCCATCAAAGACCTGAAAACATCTCAACATCTCAAAGTCATCCATCAGCACCAACGCTGCCAAGGTGCTGGTGTTGTGCCAAAATTGATTTCCGATTATTTCCGATGTTTCTATGTTTTTTTGATATGTAGTATCTTTGCTTATATTGCTATATAGACTGTAGTCAGAATTTGTGAAGTGCTTATATATAAAATAAAGAAATTACAAATTTTACATGTATCTTTATGACTCTGCATTATTGCATCTACATTATAATCAATCCAGTCCTTTTTGGCCTCTTCAGATATCTTTCTAGAACTGTGATGTTATCTTTGTTGCAATTTCTGCAGCCATCTTGACCAGATTTTATTTTTAAAAAGACATTTTTAATGTCACTGACAGTTTTCACCCTGATAAATAAAGATATATAAATGTTACTTTGCCAAAAACTGATTGCAGCGTCTACCTTGTGACAGGAGTGTTTGTTTCTGGTTCAAAATGTTTCAGCGTCATTAATGACAGATATGTTCAGCTTCATCACGTCCACACCAGCTTTGTGCCGTCACAGTGATACTCAGGTATCCAGTGCGCAGACTACACCTGAGTACGAGTATACATTCAAAAAAAGGCCTGTGTGCTCTGAAGGACTCAAATCAGATGTAGTCTGTAACGTGAGGCTACATGGCTGCATCAGTCAGAATATGGATGTTCACTGATGCACATCATGAGCAAAAGAAGCTGAGACTCGTGAACATGAAAGAATTAATGACACTCCCTGTTTCTGTGAAGCTGCATCGCTGAACAAGAGAGAAGACGCAGCCGATGGTCCCTCTGTGAGCAAGCACAGGTAACGGTGATAACACAGGTGAGAGTAAAAGTAGGCGGAGCTCAGCAGTGTTTTGTAAAAAGAAGCCGCCACAGTGTCTAAAGAGAGGTCTGGAGTCCACATGAGCTAATCAATAACTGAGTCCAGTCTGATGGTGGGGTCTGTGAGGATCTATTTTATATTTCTTCACCCCTGAGTTACATTACCGCCACACTCACATGATCACATGACCTTACTGAGTGCCTGTCCTGTTGCTGTGCTGCGTAGCATTAGTGTTGTGTATTTTGTGAAATACTAGTGAAAAACGAGCTGGAGAAGAACATCCAAAAAATGAGGAAGAGGAGGAGGGGAGGAGACGTAATGAAGGTGGAGGACGGCAGTCTGATCAGCTGATGATGTGACATGTCTGCGCCTGCAGGATTTAATCCTTCGCCTCCCATCTGGGTCCTCGCCATAAGGAGGGGTGGGGGGTATTTAAGACACTGGGGCAGACAGTCTG
Organism: Pterophyllum scalare; assembly: GCA_024447675.2. Classification (NCBI taxonomy): domain Eukaryota; kingdom Metazoa; phylum Chordata; class Actinopteri; order Cichliformes; family Cichlidae; genus Pterophyllum; species Pterophyllum scalare. The sequence goes on along the minus strand of JAMQGT020009484.1, from coordinate 5,760 downwards.
CACCCCCTCCCCTTTAACCCCGACCTGCCCCCTAAATCCCCTGAACTGAACTGAACCCCCCCCGAGGCCCCTGCAGGTCGTGAGAGCCCCCCCACCCACCCACCCGCGGCGTGATGTCACACGCCTGACTCTGACCGTGAACTTCTCGGTTTCATGGTGGTGACAACGCGTCCCCCACAGACAGAGGAGATCTGAGCCCTGAGAACCAGACTGAGGTCTCCTTCCACCCCCTCCTCAGGTCACATGTTTGCATTTGTTCCCCCTCCCCTCACTGCTGCTAATTACACCAATTAAGAATCACTTCCTATCCACAGAACTCGTTAACCTGCATAGTGATGAGAAGGTTCAGGTGATCCAGTCTGAACAGCACTAAGGTGTGTCATTCAGGAACCTCCTCAGACCAGCTTAGATCTTAGATCAGATCTTAGATCAGTGCAGACAGCATGGATCAGATCTCAGGGTGCTGTGAGTCGTGCGTTGACTGCAGATTTTCTCTCAGCACATTGACAAGTTCAAGAACAAAACACACTGAGCGCGCTCAGTCTGCTGCATGGAAATGAGGCTGATGAATATGAACATGGCCTTCTGTCTGCATCACACACACACACACACACACACACACAGTGTATGCCTTACTGATTTCATGGAGACTCAAACTTTACAAATTACAAACCAGAAGCTAACATAAAACAAACCAACTCACAAACACAGCACACTGGCACCAGTTAAAGCCAGCAGGTAGAAACAGGAATAAGAGCCAAGAAAGCAGCTGTTAACACCTGAGAGGCTGTAAACAAACAAACAAAGAGAGGAAGCAGGGAGGATGAGAGCGAGCACAGAAAGACTGAATGGAATTAAAGTGAAGGAGGAAGAAAGGAGAAGAAATGAAAGCGTGATAGAAGGTAAAAAGAAAAGGAGGAGAGAAAAATAATGGAAAGACTGAGAGGAGAAATGGGGGAGAAAGGAAGCAATAAAATGAAAAGTTTAACACCTAGAAGAAGAAAGGAGAGAATTAAACAGGAAAAGTAAAGGATGAGAAAAGGATGGATCACGGAAAACCAGGAAAGATAAAGAAAATAAAACTTCTGTTTTGTCCCAATGAAGGTTGTTTTTTTTCATTTTACCATCAGATGACTTCACAGCTTCCTGTTGCCTCATATTCTGATTTCCTCTGAATCTATTTCAACATCTTTTACAGTCAGAATCTTATGTTTGGGTTTGTGAGCTCTGAGAACAGCCTGCAGTCACCATCCTGCCTCTTTCAAACCCTGAACTCAGAGGATCTTCATAACATGCATGTCTGAGATGTTAAATGTGAGTCAGACCTGAGCAGCAGAGACCCTCCAGCAGCAGCAGCAGCTTCCAGCTCCACATCTTCTTCATGGTTTCAATTAAATCCAGAACATCTGAGGCATCCAGCAGATTCACTCAGTCTCAGTCCTGCTCCTCTTCCGCTGCCCTTTCTTCTTCTTTATCTAAAATCTGTGCAGCTCAGAGGTGCTGCTAAAGTCCTCAAGTCTGAGTTCATACTGAGCCTGCACTGAAGGGCTGAGGAGGCGGAGCCTGCGAGAGGGGGCGGAGTCCGATCACGGTTGCGGTGGATGGCTGTTTGAGGGGGAGGAGGTGACACTGACCCTGAGGTCAGGAGGAGGATAGAGGGGAGAGGACAGAAGTGAGGAAAACAGACGAAGGAAGGAAGGATGGAAGGAAGGAAGGAAGGATGGAAGGATGGATGGAAGGATGAGTCCTTTAACCTGCAGTGAATGAGCTAACACTTCAGATGAAACCACATGGAAGATTTTTGGAGCTTTTCCCCTTTAAATTGTTATCATCGACTATATTCAATTAAAATTAAACACACATTTACTAAAACCGAAAGTATCCTCCACTAATTTAATAAATGTAATTTTTAAAAATCTTATTAGGTAAATGTTGCATTCATAAAGAAACCCCATCATTAATGTTATTTTTAATTAAATTTAAATTTTACTTGAGTCTCTAAAATATTGAAAAAATAACTATAAATGTTTATCAGCCTTTCAGATTTACTCAGAATCCCTTGGATGAGATGGTCTCCCTCTTTATTTAGTTGCTTTTTATTAATTTTTTATTTAATAATTTATTTACCTATTTATTCATCATCCCCAGGATCTCACTCATTTTTTTCTGTTCTCATACTAAATTTATCTATAAGCTGTGACTGTCTGAATGTCTGTTTCTTTGCTCCTGTTATATTGTTGAAAATTAATCAAGATTAAAGAAGAACTTTAATTGTCTTATTTTAGTGAAAATCTGAATGGTCCTCGGGTCACAGGCAGAGCTCCAGCTCTGAGTTTAACTGTGAGCTGAGGATCACAGATTCAGACCAGATCAGGCCCAGATCCAGTTCAAGCTCCGGCCATTTCCCTTATCATCTTGTCCGGATCTGTTCATGATGGCTTAATTTTTCCCGACGCGATCTGCACTCTTTACTTAAAATGGCTCATCCTCCCAAACCTGGACTGAAATATTTAAAATCTTTAAAGCTGAGACATTTCTGATGACATCAAACTATGACTGACCTCTGACCTTTAACAGTAACTCAGTGAAACATCTCTGCTGTGGCTGTCAGAGAGCCAGCATCTATCCGTGAAGCTGACATCAGATCAGATTAGAAGTGCTTAAACTGGAACATTAAAGCAGATTTACTCTAAATCTCATGAAGCATTGTTATCCAGTAACAGCAGAAATAATGACATTATCCATTAAAATAAATAAAGAGTGAGATTGCTGTTACAGCAATAGATTCAATTTTACTGAAGAATAATTCAAACAATTAAATGGTCACAAACTGCCGCAGAAAGTGTTTTTATTAAAAAATAAAATAAACTGACCTGAGGGCAGATCAGCTGCTGTCTGGGTCATCACAGCTCCATCAGTAAACTGGCTCTGATGTTTCTGCCTTTTATCTGTCAGGCTGCAGCTGAATCATTAGAATTTAAAATCAGATGTATAAAAATAGGATTCAGCCGAATCTGATGATGTTCAGTTTAGGTAAATGATGGCAGCAGACATTATAAAAGAAATTATATATTCGATATCCAACTTTATTAATTCTGTGACGATGACAGAGGGACCTAGCGGAATAAAATGACTCTGTTCTTCCTCCTGTTTCTAAGCTAACTATCACGGTCAGCAGTGACACGTGTTCGTGTAGATTCAAATGGAGTCTCTGCTCCTTATTTACCCGTTGCCATGCCATGATACACTGATGGTGTATCCTGGTGTTCCATTGATGATGGCTTTCTTTCCTCACTCACGTAGGAGCTTAACTCAAGATGAACATACTTTGATCAGCTGGGGTTTTTTTTCTTCATTACTCTGATCAGCTGTTCTGGAACCGGAAACGGAGTCTCTTTTAAACTTAGTTTATTGAACCTGATCCTGGATCAGGGTTCCGGAACCCTGCGGGGTTTTATTTTGAAATGTGGAACCGGAAGTAGAATCGGGTTGAAATGACCTGAGGAAGTTAGCGAGTGTCTTCTCTCTTTCAGTAGGTTTCTATTTTTTTCTGCTGTGTTTCTGACCGAACCTCTGCATTCAGTTTGAATCGAAATGGCTTCACTAGCACCTGTAAAGGTTCCGGTGGGAAATAATTCACTTCGGAGCGTTTTAGTCCCGCTAGAAGCTGAAGGGCGGTAGCTAAAGTTAGCTTTGACAGAGGTTTGTGGACACTTGGTGTTTGAGCCCGAAGTCCTTAAATGACCGTCTCTAATGGCTCTACCCCAGCCAGTGTTTGAACCATATTTAGCTTTTCTGTATTCTCCATAATGGGACCTAGCTGCTGACAGCTGCTCTAAAGACATGGATGCAGCTGAAATCAGCTTCCGGTTCATTGTAATGAATATAATCCAGTAATATAATAATTGTGTTCTGAAATGGGTCTGTGGCTGCAGCTCTCCATCATATTAGTAATTGAGTAGGCCATCGATTATTCCAACAATTAATCGAGTAATTGGATAAGAAATATTTTATTAATGGGTCATTAGGTATTATTAATCTCTGGCTCCCACCCCGAACAAGCCCCAGCGGATGACTGCCCCTCCCTGAGCCTGGTTCTGCTGGAGGTTTCTTCCTGTTAAAAGGGAGTTTTTCCTTCCCACTGCTGCCAAATGCTTGCTCACAGGGGCTCATTTTGATTGTTGGGTTTTCTCTGTATTATTGTAGGGTCTTTACCTTACAGCACAGAGCACCTTGAGGCGACTGTTTGTTGTGAGTTGGCGCAATATAAATAAAACTGAATTGAATTAATGAGCAATAATACATATTCAAAAGAGAAAAAATACACAGGTCTTTGTTTCCATTTCAGAAACTGCAGTTTGTAGTAGTTTATCTGCACACATCTGTCAGAAAAAACAAACCCTTTCACTGTATTTATGTCCCATATTAAAATCATATTAAAAAACATTTCCTTAAATGTAAAAATACACAATCACAAGTACAGTAATGTCAAAACAAAGTACACATGCAACCTAAACTAAGGGATAAAAAAGCCTTCACTGTCCTCTTGTAAGGCTTTCTTACGTCAGTGTTGACAGTGACAGTGTTGTAGCTCCTGGATGAGGTAGATTTGGTGTGCGTTCAAGTGTTTTTTTGTGCGTGTGTGTGTGTGTGTGTTTAAGTGTGCTATTGAACGAGTGAGTATGTGTGGTTGTAAGACTGTAAGGGAGCATGTGGTGGCTGCAATGAAGAGAATATCAGCATTCTCAGAGCTCGGGTTTGTCTGATGCAGTGATGCATCGTTTCCTGCTGCAGAAAACAGACGTCCTAATGATGTACATGATAGTAATTAATTTTAATAATAATTCAGTGTCCAACCCAACAGCCTCAGGTCAGTGGCTCAGAGTTTTACTGACCCTTGCACTTACACAAGGACACCTGAGCACTGCAGACTTTAAATGAAGCATCGAAGCAAAAAAATTTGCATCAAAGAATTTTTTTTTATTGAGTTATTTGAGTTACTTGATTATTCATTGCAGCCCTAATTGGGTCATTTCTGCTTTTTGCCATCTCTGTGTTCTTATTCTGGGGGCCCTGCTGGCTTGACTTTGAATAAATTAGCAGCTTTATTGTTCATCATTTTATGGTTTTTTGATATGCAGCACATTATATACATGGTGTATGTTCCAACTGAGGGCGTGGTATGGTGGTCATGTGTTCAGCTCCCACAGACAGACGTGGTGATCGGGGTCGAGGAGGTGTCATGGATAAAGTGAGGAAGATCCTGGTGTAGGTGTGTAAGGACCGAGCGGCTCCACAGCCGTTGGTGCAGACGCTGTTTCAGACCCTCACCTTCCTTCAAAGGAGCAGAGGGGACTCTGATCACTTTTCTTCTTCATGTGCCTCAGAGTATAACAGAGAACCTTACTGACAGCACCATGATGAGGTGGAGGTGAGCTGCACGCTGGAGAAAAATCAGTTCATTCTTTACAAAGGAGACAGAGGTCAAAGGGTCCCTCTGAAGGTCAGACACACTCAGTATTCACCCCTCTTTCATGAGTATTTACCCCATCGCTTTCATTTTCACCCCTCTAATACTACATGCTGTAAAAGGCTTGCTTCTTTCTCAGAGGCCTGCCTTCTGTCCCATCAAACACCTGTCAGCCAGAGAGGCAGCTGTGATCCCATTGGACATTCAACAGCGTGGCGTGGATGTGGGCGTGGCCATCATCCTATAGACAGCCAATCAGAGAGTGCTGATGACTAGGCGGGCAAAGGAGC